>JARQOD010004976.1:0-51048 GCA_033576555.1 Oophaga sylvatica
CCGATGCAACAACGTCCTCAATTTAACAATTTTTTCTTTAGAATCACCACCATTCACAGTACAAATACCAGCAGTATCCTCCTTAAAAACCTCCTGAAGGTGAGATAACCATGTTTGGTCTCTCGCACGATAATCCATTTGTTTATGACTAGAAGCTGTGAACACACAGAAATGACAATTAAGAAACAATGTCATATACAACAGGATGAGTATAGTACTACCGAAGCAAAATTGCTTCATCCCAAATTTGGCCCCATGGCCCATAAGTAAAGATGAGCTACTCCAAAGAGTTAACATTATATACCAAAGGAAAGAAGTATAGACTCCATCATTTATAAAACTACAAAAAACTTTATTAATAGGAAATACAATGCCAACAATAATGGCACACAATACAGAGTAAAAATGGAGGCAATAAACTGCGGGTATAGATGCAGGGGTTGCACAGACTGGGTCTTTAATACCATTTATTGTTATATGTGATATGCATTCCCCATTTGTACAACTTTAGTGCTATAATTATATGCTCTGTTTTACCCTGGTTACTAACCAGTCTGTGCAACCCCTGCATCTATACCCACAGTTTATTGCCTCCATTTTTACTCTGTATTGTGTGGTGATTCTAAAGAAAAAAGGAATGGGAGGATACTGCCACAAAATGCTCTCGGAGATTTATGGAATTGCTAATCCAGTCTGATGAAGTGAAATTGGTAGAGTTGTTTCTTAATTGTCATTTCTGTGTGTTCACAGCTTCTAGTCATAAACAAATGGATTATCGTGCGAGAGACCAAACATGGTTATCTCACCTTCAGGAGGTTTTTAAGGAGGATACTGCTGGTATTTGTACTGTGAATGGTGGTGATTCTAAAGAAAAAATTGTTAAATTGAGGACGTTGTTGCATCGGCGCACGATACTGTGGTGGAACAAGGCGTCCTTGGGACAGTATTTAGCCTGTGCTTTAATTCCGAGAGGGCTACGTGTGCAGATCTTCCCGGCATTTCCTATTGAGGATGATAAATTCAAAAAGGAATGGGAGGATACTGCCACAAAAATGCTCTCGGAGATTTATGGAATTGCTAATCCAGTCTGATGAAGTGAAATTGGTAGAGTTGGAGAAAGAGATTGACACCATTCAGACAAAGTTGAAAGATGAATTGAGTGATGATGCCTTGGAGAAGTTAAATGGGGACCTAGACAAAGATCTCACAAAGTGGGAACAGGAGATCTGTAACATTAAATCTAAAAAATACAAAGGGACAATTTGGATTCCTTAGAAAATCGAGTTTATAAATGGAGGAATAGGGGAATAAATCGCGTCCCATACCACAATCACGATCAGGATCTCTATCCTCTTTAACGTCAGCAGATGATGCTAGCATTAGATCAGACCAAACGTCTAGTTGTTAAAAAAAAAAACCTTTCTCACTTCTTTAAGTAAGAGCACGGTGAGGATAAAAAGTAGAATATTGACTTGTATGGATAAAACAAAACTTGTTTAATGTTCATTCAGAAAAAGTGATTACAAAAATGAAGAAAAGTAAGTTCATAGCACACAAAAAGATAAAACAAGCATTCAATGGTTTCTTACATATGGTCTTGAGGCATGATGTGGTCCGTGTTGGAGATTCTCAAGGTATGAGAGATCTGCCTTAACAGGAATCAGGCCGGTTTATATTCTATTCCGATCCATAGACTTACATTGGTTTCTATTTTCTCCTGTCTTATAACCACAAATGGTGATTTGCCGCTAAGTTCGTTCTTTTACCATATTAGAAGAACATTACTAACTTATGGAATATGCATTAGTTATTTATATGATACCTTATTTTGAAAAACTTAAGCCTATGGCCTATGACCTTTAGAACCATTTACTACCTCTGAATAGTAACAAATTGACAGTTCTGACAACAGGCTTACAATTATGACGACCAGGGAACAGATGTCTCTGCCAACGTCCTCAGAATTAACTCATTCATTCACTAACCAGAGTCTCTGCTTGCTAATTAGACATAATGTATATGTTCAATGATCTATATTTTATTATTGAAATATTAATATTTTACAGTCCCCCCTGATTATGATTAAGAAATATCATAATCAATCCTAAACTCATTCTTTCACCATTCGTATCACATTCATTCTTTATTCTGAAAACCTTGTATCAACATCTGTTTTGAAAGTCATCAAAATTTCTAAACGAAAATAAATTTAAATCAGAGAGTTACATTTTTCCGTTTTAACAGCTCTCTTAAAATGTCATCTTCCTTTTTCATTTCTGTCTTTATCTTCTTATAAATTCTATTAATTTTACACATGATAACTATTTGATATATGATACACAACAAAACTATAATGAATATAATCACAATCGGATTAGATAATACATTTCCTGCTGCCATTTTCGCTGAAGACTGTGACCAACTAGTTACTGATTTTCCTAAATTTCTCCACCAAGATGAGCCTGACATACTCGTCCATTCATGTTCAATATCATTTAAATTACCTTGCTCATGTCTAAATACAATTTCAGCTTCTTTTAATTGTTTTGTTAACAAATTTAACAAACCCTTGTCTTTCTTTATCTCATTTGTCCACATATTCCAAGGGAAATTATTTATTTGGGACAAATTGAACTGTATTGGAAGGATTTTTAGATTTCTTGAGCCTATTGACGTAATATTAATGCTTCCTTCCTTCTTTGTGAGAGTTTTCACATTTCCTTTAATACAATATAAACCTATTGTCAGATTTTCAGCATGTACACAAGATGAAAAGAATGCAGAAACAACTTCTTTTTCTGACATAACTTGGAAACAAATCATATTAGCGCTTACTGGTGTCACCAAGTCATGTATCGTGTGTACATTCTCAACTCTGGCATGACATGAGGTATGATTATGGAAACATGAATGATAAATGACTTTATCTTGTCCAGGTAAACACATTACCTTAGAAACAAAATTTAAACATGAAGAAATGTCCAATTGTTCAGTGTTTGTGCCGTCAAATGCAAAATCTGTGTACTGTAAATGATAATATAACAATTGTGTATGACTAACAGGAATTCCCAAAACAGTTATAGGAACCAGGGTTTCTTCTCTTCCTGACACTGGAATTAGTGATGTTCCTACACAAATGTTCTGTTCACATCCTAACCACTTATTTACCCATAAATCTGTATGATTTAATGCAAAATTATATTCTATAGGCAAATTTCTCATTAATCCTAAAGGTGTAATTCCACTTTGTAATGCTTGTGCAATCATCTTCAGATTGGTGGAATATTCAATCTGAATTTCAAGACATGTTTTGGCTACTTGAGATTCCTGTTCACTTTCTATTAAAGCTAAAGTAGCATCTTGTAGATGTGATACAGAAGATCCCAGTACAGCAGCAGTGTTCAAAACCATCTTTCCAAGAAATTTTCCAGTTAGACATATTAAAAGTCCATATCATGGTCATAAACGCTCCATCTCGTAATAGAGGTTTAGATTGGAATTGGTTGATTTGGAAAGGAGTAGATGGTTGAAATCTTGTCTGTGTGCATACATTATCTACTGCTGACCATATATTTACCTTTACATCTTTACATTGTTTGTAATTATTTTTTGTTAAAACGCAACATTGATACAATCCGGAATCCTTAGGAGATGGATTATCTAGAGAAAAAATAAAATTCTTATTCAACCATCTCACATTACCGGATTGACCTCTGTGTATAACATTTGTTGGACCATTCGAAAAACTTCCCAAAAATAATCTATCTTTGGTCCATGTTAACAGAGATTCTGAAGGTAATTCCAACCTTGTGTTGCATTTTAATAATAAAGGAGACATATGTTCTTGACTATGTACCGCTTGTGGTGTAACCCTTACTTCTGGAACTATAGTATTAGTTACTGTAAAAACTACAGACACCTGTACCTGTACTGATTCTCTGGTTATCTGGAAGTTCCAAGTTTTTACCCAATCTTCATCTCCTTCTGTAATGGAAAGTAATGAAGGATCCAAAATTTTTCCAAAAAGTTGTGTCCTTAACCAAATATCTGCTTTGGATCTGCCAACTTTCCCTTTTGAGATCATATCATTTGTTATATCACCTGACCACACAGCTTTTTCTTCCCCTCTTATCTCAATATTCCAGTATAACGTATCTGTAGGATTACATTCCCATGTGCCTGTCTTATTATTATGTATATAATCTCCTTGTAACTGTGTAAACCTAGTCTTAGGTCCTGTGGTAGCACGTAATATGATATTAGTGTCGTGTATGAAGTGTAGCTCAATGCAGCATTTTACACCATAACCCATGCAAATGTTTCCGGTAATATCTACTGAATCGTCCGGTATGTCTTCATCTTTTAGGTTCTGTAGCTCAGATCCTCTTGGTTTCCGTGAATGTAAAGTTCTTTTGAAAGGTTCATTCACTTCACTAGTATTTGTTCCTTAATGTAAAATATCTTCTGCGTAGATCACAGTTGAAATAGTACCAAGTAGCAGAAATGTGATTCCCATCAGGTAAAAGCTTTTCCTGGGAAATGTCTTCTTCTCCTGAAGGATTGATGTTGAATCCCTTCCATCAAGGCTACGATGTTTCCTATTCCAGTTCTTATTGGAATCCATTTCTTCCTAAAAGAAATGCAGTATCATTATTTTGTAACATACAATTTGCATTGATCAACATGTACCCACACTTTTTGTTGTCTGCGGGTATTTTTGACCACATTAGATGCTGGTTGCACAAGAATCATAACTTGTCCCATGGTTTCAATGATCTCAAAGGGACCTTCCCAGTTACTTTCCCAAGGTCCACTCTTCCTGAAAGTTTTAATCATCACTAGAGCCCCTTTCTTGAATTTAGATTCGTATGGTGGCTCCATTCTCTGCATTCTTGATGCAGCATGTGGAAGAATCATTTTCAAGTTCTCCTGTAACAATTGCAACCATTTGGACCTTGCAACAGCATCTTTTTGAGGTGTAGACAAAAATGGTTCATGTGGAAAAATCAATGGCATTTTTCTTCCTGTCATTAGTTCAAAAGGAGTAAATTGAGTTGTGGAAGAAATTGTTCCTCTCACACTCAACAGTACAAAAGGTACGGCATCAACCCAAGTGTTACCTTTGTCCAATAACATCTTGGCAATTCTGGATTTTATTGTTCTATTCATCCTTTCCACAATACCAGCAGACTGTGGATGGTAAGGTACATGGAACTGTTGTTGTACCCCTAGAATAGTACAAACTGCTTGCATGATTTTTCCTGTAAAGTGACTTCCTCGATCAGAGGTGATCATTCTTGGGATCCCCCAAGTACAAAAGACATGATTAACTAATGCTCTAGCTGTAGACAAAGCATCATCTTTCCTGACAGGTAAAATTTCAATCCATTTAGAAAAAACATCTACTACAACCAATGCATACCTGAGACCATTTTTACCTGATGGTAACGGTCCAATGTAGTCGATTTGTAATGTTGACCATGGACCATCTGCAGGTGCGGTTCGGAGTAGTGGCGGTTTCTGTCCTTTTGGTCTTGGATTAATTTGGGCACAAATGAGACATGATTGAACAACACTTTGTACTGTCTCTTCCATCTTTTCCCAGTAAAATTTCTCTCTGAGAATGTCTAACAATTTCTGTTGGCCCAAATGACCCAAACTTTCATGATTGTATTTTGTGAACTCAACCTGTAGATGTTTTGGTACAACAGGACGCAACTCCCCGTTTAAGTCATGACACAAAACCCCGTTTTCACAAACAAAGGGAGGTTTTGGATCAACCCGGGAAGCAACAAGAGATGTATCTTTTTCTTGTTCTTCCGCAAAAGAAGGGATATGCGTGTCTGTTCTTTGAACTGCTGAAACCTCAAGAGGTTCAGGTTCAAACACTTCTTCTCCTGTCAGGGCGGCCTCTTTGGCCAAAATATCTGCGGTTGCATTTCCAACAGATAATTCGTCATTTGATTTTTTATGGGCAGGGACCTTGACAATAGCAAAACCATTAGGGTTTTTTGATGCTATTTCAAAAATTGTTTTCAGCGTGTCACTATGTACTAGAGTCTTATTAGAAGAATCTACATAGCCTCTTTTTTCCCAAACTGGCAAATAATCTGTCAGTGATCTAACAACATAGGAGCTATCACTGTAGATTACCATGGGACACTGATCATCAGCTTCATTCAGCTGCAGTACCATTTTTACAGCTTCTAGTTCTGCTCTTTGGGCTGAAAAATGACTTGGTAATTTGTGTTTTACAGTCTGTCCTCTTTTGGGGTAAAAAATGGCATATCCTGAATAATAGTGCCCATCTGAATAGAATCTGGAACCATCAACAAAAATTGATTCGTCTGTTACCTCTGCCTTCCGTCTGAAAAGTGATGGACTGGGATCCTGAAAAGACTGTAAACAATCGTGAGTTTGCCCTTCATATTGCATCAACTGAGGAAGAACATATTTGGCCTTGTAATCTACCTCAATTTGTTTGGGAGACAATGACAATAACCAATGAGCAAATCTCTGATGTGACACACCTGGGATATTGTTCTCAAAGAGAAGTTTTAATGTGGAATGCGGAGATTGCAAAATTATTTTACTGAACCCGACAATGTGTTCAGTTGCTTTGACTGCAAAGTGCACACCTACCAAGTGTCTTGCACAAGTCTCAAAACCTCTTTCAACAGGTGAGAGAAGCTTAGAAAAATAGCCCAAAATTCTCCACTCTTCTCCCTGTAACTGTAACAGTACAGCAGACACAGATGTCTCTGATGTGTGTACTTGCAAAGCAAATGGAGCCGAAGATTCTACTGTGGACAAAGCAGGTGCATTTTGTAAATTCATTTTCAATTGTTCAAATGAGGTTTGTTGTTCCTCACCCCAAGGACCAAAGTAATCACTATTTTCACTTTTCAAAAGATCATACAATGGTTTGGCCTTTCCTGCAAAATTCTCAATGAAGTCCCTTGAATAATTCATAAGACCCAAGAAATGTCGTACTGCCGTGTGTGATGTTGGGATTGGTAGAGAAGCAATTGCCTCTATTCTTTCCTGCAGGGGCTGTCTCTTTCCTGGACTCAACAACACTCCCAAAAATCTGACCTCAGTCTGCATCAATTTGACCTTCTTGGTGTTCAGTTTCAATCCTGCATCGTGCAAGAGCTCAAACAATTCTGTCAAAAGAGAAACATGTGTTTCTTCATCCTCAGTAGACAACAGAATATCATCCACGTACTGCAAAATGCAATCAGGCCTGGAAAATCTGGATAATACCTTAGCCAACGCCTGATGAAAAACACTAGGTGACAAATGTGCTCCCTGAGGTAACCTGCAAAACAGATATTGCTCATCCAAGAAAGTAAATGCAAACTTGTACTGACAACTCTTTTCAAGAGGTATACTGAAAAAACCATTACTGATGTCCAGTACAGAGAAGTATTTTGCCTTTGCATTCAATCTTGACATCATGTCATGAGTATCTGCAACAATGGGTGCTACATTGGGAGTATGTTTGTTAAACATCCGTAGATCCAAAATCATTCGATAAGAACCATCAGATTTCAAAACACACCACAAAGGATTGTTACATACAGAATTAGCCTTTCGGATAACACCTTGATCTAATAATTCCTGTACGATTTTTGACATAGACTCAATTGATTCTGGAGGCAATTTATACTGACGCTGTGGCGGAGGATCTCGGCCTTCCACATTTACAACAACATCCTCCATTGTACCAACCTCATTCCTGAACTGAGCCCAAAGAGAAGGAAATCGCTGTACAATTCCTGTCAATACCTCATCACCACCAGTTTCCGGCCATAAATGATCTGATGACACTACATCATTTAAGCAAATACTTCCAACATGGCTATAATCACTAGGGTCAATGACAACAGGCTTACAACCATTAGAATCTTTCCAGATCACTTGATTTCCTAGATCGACTACCCATCCAAATTTCTGCATAAAATCTGTGCCAAGTATATTTTCAGAATCGCGACAATACCAAATGTCAATTCCTGTTTTAAAAGAACTCGGTATCTCCAACGTCACATTAGAAACTAAGGTTGCTTTAGTTCCACCTTTTCCACTAAAACCAACAATTGTACAAACTGGTGAATCTGGTTTTAGCTTCAAATCAAGATTTGTAACACTTAATTGAGCTCCTGTATCAATAAGAAAAACAGCACTTTGTCCTGCTAAATTCCCTTTGATAAATGGTCTTCCACATTTGTCTAATGTAACTCGAGTCACAAATTCCAATGGATGGGGTGTAGGGATAGTCTGTAATTGTCAGAAAGATGAAGGAGATGGGAGAAGACCAGTGTCCTTTTTAAAAGAGTTTGGAATTCTGCCCCTGGACTCTGTCTCCTTCACTGTCATTTCTCTGATCTGTCTGATTAATGGTGCATATGGTGACTGCTTTTGTCTGTTGTCAGTATGACTGGGTGCAGGAGAATGTAATGGAGGTGCAGAAGGTTTGGTGGATGATTTTGACATTAGTCCATTTTCCTTTCCAAGCTTTTCTGTTCCTTGTGTATCTGTCTCTGACTCTGCTCTCAAGAATTTTCTGCACTGCCACTTTAAGTGTCCAGGTATACCACAAAAATAACAATGGATATTGTTCCTTTGTGTAACATTTTTACCTTTGTTTTTGGATGCTACTGTGGGTCTAGGTTTTAGCTGACTGTCTTCTTTCTCTTGAACTACAGCTATTTTAGCCTTGATCTGATTTTGCTTAATGGATCTCCGTACTCTATCGATAAATATTGTTGCTTCTTGCAATGATGGCTGAGCATTGGCTAAATGTACTGAGGCAGGATCTAAATATTTGAACTTTTTTACAAAACATCTGATCATAGATGTTGGCTCCTGATGAGGTCTAAGATCCATCACCATCCTATAGGCCTGTTCAAATTTTACTAAAAAAGCAAATGGGTCATCCTGAATATTTGTTCGTAAATTTTCCAAAACATCAACTGTAGGAGTGTCTTCACCAGTAGTAAACAATATCAATTGTTTTAAGTCTATTTTCCTTGGTACTGTGTGTCATATCATGATTCTCATCTAATCTGGGTGTAATCTGTAATCTTTTTCCCATATGTGAGGGTAACCATACTTTGAATATCTTGTTTTTTTGTTCATCATTAAGATTGAATTTATCTGTGTTTGATTCAAATATGTCCGCATTATAAAAAGCATCCATCTTATCATTGTAATTTGGAATGTCTTTTACAATTTTCATTAACTGATCATGTATTTTCAGATTAATTCGTGCGGCTCTGTCATGTAATTTTTTCCGTTGTAATTCATCTGCCTGTAAATCTTCTACTGAAACATCTGGATCTTGTGTGTCTGGTATCAATGATGATGTGGCCGCATTGTCTTCATGTTTACTTGCTGATCTTGTAGTAAGAACAGAAGCCTTTTTTATGTCTCTATGCAATTTGGACAATAACTCTGTTCGAGTATCAATTTGATCTTCCAATTGTTCAATATGTTCTGACAATACCAAACAATTTGGACAATCAAAGAAATCCCCGTCAGGCTCTTGTGTGTCATCCTGTGTGTCAGTATGAACAATGTCTTGTGTGATAGTACATGCTTTATGAGTTTCAGTTTTCTCAAAGACCAAATTATTATACACTCGGACCATGTGCATTACATTTGAAGCTTTCTTTGTAACTTTTTTACTGAGAAAAACCTTTTATCAATTTTAAGATTTTCTGCTTCACATTGGCTATACAAACTAGACCATAATTGTGAATCTGTATGACTATGGACAAACTTAAAATCTATTTTACTTTTCTTAGAATAATCATAAATGAAATTCATTTTTTCTTACCGATAGAATGTCTTGTCCTCTCCTGTATCGATCCAACCGTCAATGGATGGTCACTAAAATCCTCAGATCTCCGTCTGGATAGGACGCAGGCAGCTTCACGTATCCTCACTCGTCTGTAGATTCCGTCTGATCCTTATGCCTTGAAAAAGTGGAATTCTTGATACTTGGACAACAGGTGTCTTCAGCAGTCTTCACCTCCCCCGTGTACAAGGGAAAGAATCCACTCAAAATAGCACAGAAGCTTCAGAACTGACTGAGCTCGCCATTATGTTAAAAAAAAAAACCTTTCTCACTTCTTTAAGTAAGAGCACGGTGAGGATAAAAAGTAGAATATTGACTTGTATGGATAAAACAAAACTTGTTTAATGTTCATTCAGAAAAAGTGATTACAAAAATGAAGAAAAGTAAGTTCATAGCACACAAAAAGATAAAACAAGCATTCAATGGTTTCTTACATATGGTCTTGAGGCATGATGTGGTCCGTGTTGGAGATTCTCAAGGTATGAGAGATCTGCCTTAACAGGAATCAGGCCGGTTTATATTCTATTCCGATCCATAGACTTACATTGGTTTCTATTTTCTCCTGTCTTATAACCACAAATGGTGATTTGCCGCTAAGTTCGTTCTTTTACCATATTAGAAGAACATTACTAACTTATGGAATATGCATTAGTTATTTATATGATACCTTATTTTGAAAAACTTAAGCCTATGGCCTATGACCTTTAGAACCATTTACTACCTCTGAATAGTAACAAATTGACAGTTCTGACAACAGGCTTACAATTATGACGACCAGGGAACAGATGTCTCTGCCAACGTCCTCAGAATTAACTCATTCATTCACTAACCAGAGTCTCTGCTTGCTAATTAGACATAATGTATATGTTCAATGATCTATATTTTATTATTGAAATATTAATATTTTACACTAGTGCAAGTACCAGTACTAATAGGACTGGAATTTCTACAAGAAGCACCAGAGGTCGTTATACAAACAATAATAGGAAAAGACATCTTACTTCTCCAGTTTTTGAACGCAAAAACAAAAATTCGAATTTACAGGTAATTAATTTATCCACACATACTTTGTCTGAAACTCAATTAGATGTACTGAAGTTGGGGTTAAACTTTGTACCTAATAATGGTTTTGTTTTTTTTACAGTCTTAAAAGACTTGCATTTATTTTGTCGCAAAATAGTCCTCCGGAAATTACATCATCATGCAGACGATAATTTAAGTGTGACTGAACAACAGACCCTAAATGATCTGGAGGACCTGTTAAACGAACAACTCCCTAATGATGTAGGTATATTGCCACGGTCAATTACGCCACGATCACAAACTTTCCCCCCCTTGTCAGTCTGTCCACAGGTAGATATCTTTTGTAAATTAGTAACGGAGGACCTAAAGAAAGTGTCCAATAAAATCTGTAATGATAATTTGACACACATGCAGAGACGTGCCTTGGATGAATTGCAGGCAATTGACTCAGTGGTTATAAAACCGGCTGACAAGGGGGGGAACGTGGTGATCTGGCCTATTGAAAACTATGAGAAAGAGGCATTTCGCCAGCTTAGAGACAAACATACATATCGAGTGTTACCTCAGAACCCAACTCTACCATTTTCTTTAGAATTGAAAAAAATTCTTGATTATGCAGATGAGCAGGCCTTGTCCCAAGGAAAGTCTTGGACGTTCTGTTGCCTAAATATCCTAAGGTGCCTACTTTTTATTTAATACCTAAGGTACATAAAGATGCCCAGAATCCACCTGGGAGGCCAATTGTCTCTGGCATAGGATGGTTGAGTGAGAACGTTTGTAAGTATATTGATCATCATTTGAAACCTTTGGTCGAAACACTCCCCTCCTATGTCAGAGACACAACTGATATCCTCACCAAGGTTGACGGACTCTTTCTCGAAGCAGACATGCTTTTGGTGACCATTGACATTGAGTCTTCATACACGTCTATCAGACATGATGATGGGCTTCGGGCTGTTCGTTTTTTTCTTGAAGCTGCCAACTGGGATGGCCATTTTTTGGAATTTATTTTGGATTTATTGGAATTTGTTTTGACAAAAAATTTTTTTTGTATTTAAAGATAAATTTTATTTGCAGACACAGGGACTGCCATGGGCGCGGCGTGCGCTCCGTCATATGCAAACCTGTTTCTTGGCTATTGGGAGAGGCAGTTTTCTTTGGTGACGCAGCGCACGCCGCGGACCCAGTGGTAGGATGGTTTCGGTATATTGACGATGTGCTCATGGTTTGGAAGGGGAATGAGGCCAGCCTATCTCAATTTATGCAGTACCTCAATGAAAATTCCTTTAATCTTAAGTTTACCTTCAAATATCATACCAAATTTATTGATTTTTTGGATGTTACTTTGTGTGTGGCGGAGGATGGCTCTATTGAAACAGATTTATTTCGGAAGGAGACTGCTGTCAATTCTCTTCTACACGCCTCCTCCGCACATAACTCATCCGTGATTAAAGCCATCCCAGTTGGGCAATTTTTGAGAAATAGACGAACCTGTTCCACTATGACCCGCTTCGAGCAACAGTCCGTCATCCTTGCGGAGCGCTTTAGAGATAGGGGTTATAGTAATCGCTCCATAAAGGCTGGTTATATACGTGCTAAGCGGACAAGGAGAGAGGATCTTTTGGTCACAACAGGGAGGAAAAATTTGAAACAATCTAATGAACTAAGATTTGTCTCTACTTCTAATTGTCGCTGGGATCAGATTCGGGACATATTAAACAAACATTGGCCCGTATTGCAGACGGATGCTGTTCTAGCGGCCAACTTGACCCAATTCCCTGCATTGACACAGCGAAGAGGTAGGAACCTCAAGGATTATTTGGTCAAGAGCCATTATGTGGCGAAACCACAATCTTTTTTCCATATATCCAACCCACGAGTGGGCTGTTTCCCATGCGGCTCGTGTGTCGCGTGCCCTAATATTCTCAGGTGTGGGACCTTCAAAAAATCTGATGGGAGCAAGGAGTATACGATTAGAGATTACATTTCATGTAGTACTACACATGTGGTTTATTACGCCACATGCCCTTGCCCCCTCATATATGTGGGTCTCACATCGAGGGAATTAAAAATTAGGACACGTGAGCACGTACGGGATATCGTGGCCGCTAGGGAAACTGCAGATGTTGGGGAATTAAAAACGTTGCCTCGACATTTTCGTTTGTGTCATGGATCTGATCCCAGTGGACTCAAAATTAGGGGTATTGACAAAGTTCGTGGGGGTGTCAGGGTGGCAATCTTAATCGTATTTTGGCTCAACGTGAATGTAGATGGATGGTCACCCTTGACACGGTTGCACCTAGGGGCCTTAACGAAAAATTGACTTTTGTGCCATTTTTGTAAAATCGAGTAGATATGTATCCACCGCAGTCTCGTGCGCTAAGTTTTGTAAACGTCCTTTTGCATTAATAATATGTGAATTTATCCACCACGTTTTTATTATTTATTTTAATATTTGTCATTTCTTCAGTTTTTCTTATTTAGTTCATTAATGTCGGTGTATTGTTATTATGGAGATTCTCTAGAAAGTGATGCTTTCCTGCGAGATTTATGCTGGTTGGACAATGGGACACAGAATCGGTTCACCATTCAAGATTAAAGAAAATATTTATATGTCACATAATTCACTATAAATTGCACTTTATAGGCTCCATTGTAATAATCAGATGCAGATATTATTATTCTTCTTCTTTATGTCACAGGATATTATTTGTGTATTGGTTAACTTTACCGTTGCATTCAATTGTCATATCGTCACTTCTTGATTTGTTTCACTGTTTGTTTCTGTAGCACAC
Organism: Oophaga sylvatica; assembly: GCA_033576555.1. Taxonomy (NCBI): domain Eukaryota; kingdom Metazoa; phylum Chordata; class Amphibia; order Anura; family Dendrobatidae; genus Oophaga; species Oophaga sylvatica. Next base: position 13,681 of record JARQOD010004976.1, read on the forward strand.
TCTCACAAAATGTCCACCTAGTTGGTCTCCAAAAAGATGGCCGCTGTGGCTCGCGCATGCGCCGTACTCACGCGCCGCCTCTATCTTCTTTCTGGCTGTCGATGACGCTGCAGGCGCATAACAATGACGTCATGAGGCGAGATTTCGCCCACATGCGCATGGAGCAGCGACGGCCGGAGGGAAGGAGGTGGTAATTACTCGGCGTGTGATGTCAGACGCATGTGCGCCGCTACACACCGGCAATATCTTAATTATGGCTAGCATATAAAAACCCTGGGGTTATGGCAATTAGCATCCCCTTTTGAGAAAGCAATGCCGCGAAACGCGCGTCAGGGGTCGTGGGGGACGCACAGTCTAACCGTCTGATATGGGTAAGACATGGGTACGAACTTGTGATAAATTATAGGGCGCATATGGCACTATACCTGGACAATATTGATCCTAGGGGTCTTTAATACCATTTATTGTTATATGTGATATGCATTCCCCATTTGTACAACTTTAGTGCTATAATTATATGCTCTGTTTTACCCTGGTTACTAACCAGTCTGTGCAACCCCTGCATCTATACCCGCAGTTTATTGCCTCCATTTTTACTCTGTATTGTGTGCCATTATTGTTGGCATTGTATTTCCTATTAATAAAGTTTTTTGTAGTTTTATAAATGATGGAGTCTATACTTCTTTCCTTTGGTATATAATAAAAGCCTCATCTGTATGCATTTATAATACAAAGCAACTGGCCCCTCCATGAACCGGCAGGTTTGTGAGTGGTTATTTCATCAGTACTTTGCACCTATGCTGCTGCAGCCGCCTTCATCATGGCGGCCTGCTGCATCCTATTAGTGCATTCGTATTATGACCTAGTGTTGGGAAATATGGCAGCCTATCTTCTGTTATTTTTATTCTAATTTTAAATCCTTTTCGGTGAGTTGCTTTTGATTTTGATCAAAACATGGCCGCACCCACAGAGCAAATATAGTGTGCAACATTTTTGTGACGTAGTATATGTTAATATATACCTACATATCTATAGGAAAAAATATATATATTATATATATATACAGAATATATATAGCGAGAGAGAGGGAGAAAGAGAGATAAATATTGAACACGTCACCAATTTTCTAAATAAATATATTTCTAAAGGTACTACTGATATGAAATTCCCACCAGATGTTGGTAACAACTAATCTAATCCACACAGGCAAAGAAATCAAACCATAGATGAGCATATATTTGCTTATAAAATTGGTGGCTGGTTCAATATTTATTTAATCTGCTGTATATAAATATACAATATTCTATCTATCCATGCCTGTAGATTAATCCCCAGCAAAGAATCTGGTCTGACAGCCTCTGCAGAATTGTATCCAGGATAATCAATACAACCAATCAGTGCAGTAAGCTTGTTTATGATGTGCAACCGCTTTATTAATTTTCTTGAGCTGCTAATAATAATTACATTTCCTCTCCTATCTTTAGACATGCTAGCTTACTGCCATACATATATTACGGGAGATACGACCAACCATTTCATACCACCGTTATTATAGATGATCAATGTGTCAGTAGTCAGGAACACAAACAATATCCTTAAATGCGTATTTTATTGAGACACCTAATGCTAAATTTATTTCTGTGAAATAAATACTCCAGATTTCAGAAGGCGACTAAGATAATGTATACGATTGCAATGCATTGTAGGATATGGACAGAGGTGTCTTTCCCCATCATTGTTTTTGGATCGATATATTCCCTGATATTTCCTTGATAGTTTTTTATCATTCTGTTGGAATGTTTTTGCTCCATGTGTCTAAACTTGGCCGTCCAAAGATTGTGATGTGAGTTACCGCCCATAGAGGGATTTGCCAGCATGTTTGATAATTAGAGTTGAAAGAATCCCATGAAATTTTATTTGGGCAGATTCACTCAACTCAGGCCACAAATTCGATTTGCACTGAATAAATTCAATGCCAATTGAGTCAACCTGCCTAGACACCCCTACACAAGGTAAGTAGTTGATAAATATGATAGCTAGGTATAGAAACAAAAGAGAAAGCAATAGTGCAGAAACAAACAATGTTAAATCTGGGAAAATGCCCCAGTATCTGGGCAAAGTTCTTTGTCAAGGGTGGAATATGATGGGTAAAATGTTTGTCAAATGTTTAGATTTGTTTCTTTTTTAAAAAATAGTTGCGCAATTGTGTACGACATTAAAGAGATTGTCTAAACTCCAAATTCATTTTCATGCTAAATCTCTAGTTAGTGCCAAAATCTAAACTATTTTACAACATACTTGAATTAAAAATTCCCTATCCTTTCCTAACTACACTGTCGTAACTGCATTTCTTTTTTTTTCTTACTTCTTTTTGATGACACTAAGTTTGGGATTCCAAGTGCATGCCAGTTTATCAGGGGCCAGAGGCTGCGTTTACTGCCTCAGCCATTGCCCCTGCAATGAAACGAAGCGTCATCAGTGACACTTGTTTTATGGGCTGGGCTAGTCTCTGCGAGATATGCACAAAGACAGTACGCTCTCTCACCAGCTCAGGTCAGCAGTAATGAGAGCAGGAGAGCACGTTGTCAGAGTACCCTGCATGCAGAGACCCGCACTGCCCCCGCAAGTATGTGATGTCCCTGGTCTCTGCACGCCAGGAATTCTGACAACGCGCTCTCTTGCCGGCTCGTTAATTCTAATCTGAATCGGCAACACGAAGCATGCTGTCATTGAGCACATTGCACAGTGGCAGAACACGGACTAGCCCAGCCCATGAAATATACATCACTGATGATGCTTTGTTTCAGGGAGGGGGCTGGGGCTGCAGTAGTGACTAAAGCCTCAGGCCCTGATGAAGCTTTGAGTATCCCAGCATGCACTGGGATTCTCAAATGAATTGTCATCATAAAAATGGAAGCCAAAAAAAAAGAAAATAATTTAAATAGTGTAGTTAGGTTAGTATAGGAATTTTTTAATTTAAGCTTATTAGAAAACAGTTTGGACTAAGGCAGTAAATAGATAGGGATTTAGGATGCAAATTAATTTGGATTTGGGACCACCCCTTTAAAAGACAGACACTGACGGAAACATTTTCTAACAGATTAGAAAGTTGAAGACTTTGGATTTCCCTTTCCCTCATTAAAGTTGATGGCTCTGTCAGGGTTTTGTTTGAATCCTGTTTCCCTGGGCTTCAGATTGAGATTCTTGATGGAGAGAGCCAAAAAGCTCAAATATGGAGTCTAAAAAGCTTAAGACAAATAAGAAAATGAACTCCAAATATAAGATTTTGCTTATTGCATGAGTAATGTATTGAGACATACTGTACATAGTAGTGTTTATAGTTCAAGTATCTGTTGCCTTGCATTGGCCACATCATAGAGTAGAAATAAAACTACAGCAATAGAAATAATGTCATTTACATAATATTTCTTTTCTTATAATAGTTGCATTTATCAATAGCCATGTTAGGTCTGTACATTAGTAGTTCTGTCCAGTGAGCGATGGCATCACACACTGTATGCCTGACGTAACAAGCCAAACATTCTATCGCTATGGTAACCTAACATTCCGCCAGTAACTGACACAGTGACGACGCCAAAACGTCACATTTCAGATTTACATTTTGTAAAGTGAGAACCTGACCAGCGCCTGCCGTTATGTCGACCCTAAGAAGATCTACCAGAAAAAATAAAGGAGTCAGATACACAGGTATAAGATAAGCCTCACAAATGCTGGAGTAACATATATCTTGAGCTAGTTCCAGCCATAGAAAAGTAGATAGAGCTCACTCATAAGGGTGGAGGAACTTCTACATAAAAGTCCATAGTAAATGAAAAACCCATATCTGTTCCTATCACATTCTAATCAGATTAAATTCCTATTCTCCATTTTCTCCACTATCAGCTCCTCCGCCTCGTGAGGCACCAATATATAAAAGAAAGAGACGAACATTAAAATATTACCTGGAACAAGCCGCTGTACTCCCAAATATCGGAGACCCTGATACAGTGATAGAGACCCAACTCATCACTCAGTAAGTCACCATTTGTATATTACTATACCAGCTGTGTTTGAGGGTTCATTTACTTTTATCTGCTGGTATTTGGGATGAAGTGATCATGTCTCTTTATAACAGCAAGTACAAATTGTTACAGCTCCTAATGCTCATCACCATTCATTGTCTCATCTAAACAGAGAGGAGTTTGTCGCGATGTTTGGGCTTATGCGCACAAAAAGAAAATTTGAGGAATAGCCCGCTGCATCCGACCAGTGAGTTACTCTCAGTGATGGCAGCAGCTCAACACTACAATTTGATTCCAAAATCCTATTTCTTGTCCATTATTCCTGTACAACATCAGAATTTTTTTCTTTTTCAGAGCAGAAAATCAAAAAGAGGAGAATGACTCGGGGAGAGCAGCTGATATGACCAGCGAGCCGCCTCCCGAGAAAAAGCCAAAACAAGACCAATAGGGATGAGGTAACACAGAGCACTTTTGATATGTCTTAATTTCAGTGTGGGGGAACAGAGTTGAGGACACCATTAAAACCAGCTCTCCTGGATGGTTAGTTGGGGGATATAGACACATAAAAACATTCAGAGTGTAAACATCAATATAAACAGAAAGGGTCTTTCGCAACAGACTTAGCCCGATCGGGAAACACATAAGATAATGACATGAAACATAATGTCAGGCACATCATATTAGTCAGGAATCTTACCACAAATCGTAAATATATATTTGGTGTGAATTAAAAGGAACCTGTCAGCTCATTTTTCCGCAATAAGCTGCAGCTACCGCATTTCGGGGCTTATCTACAGCATTCTGTAATGCTGTCCTCGATCTAACCTGAAAGAGAAGAAAAACAAGTTTTATTATACTCACCCAGGGGCGGTCGGGGTCCTATGGGTGTTGCAGGTCCGACGCCTCCCATCTTATTGCGACGACGTCTTCCTGCTTGCTTCATCGCTGCGGGGCTATATCGCTTCTGCGCAGGCATACTTCTCTGCCCTGTTGAGGGTAGAGCAAAGTACTGCAGTGCTCACCCACTGGGCCTCTCTGACCTTTCTTCTCTTTCACGTTAGATCGGGCCTCAACTACAGCGTTAGAGAATGCTGTAGATAAGCCGCGGAAGGCGGTGGCCGCAGCTTATTGCGGAAAAACGAGCTGACAGGTTCCCTTTAAAGTTTTACAAATTTTTCTTAAATGTTTTTTTTTTCCAGGTGGTGACAACCCCAAAAGATATCATATGGGGTAAATGTCACAAGCTTCCACCAGTCATCCACCCCCACTCCCTCCAGTATAAGATGAAACTAATCACCACTACCAGTTGCTAAGAAATCTTACCAGCCACCATCAAGCAGTATTAACCATCGTCAGCTGCCACCAACTTCCTCTAAACTCTAGCAGCCAACAGTTTCTATCAGCGACCATCAACTCCCACCATGCATCAGCGCGACTAGACTGTCTTTTATAAGTTATATATTTAGCATTTTTATATTTATCTATAGTTATATATTTATTATTTATACCTGTAGTTATTTTTCATATAGTTAATATTTTGTATGAGTTAATTTAATTAGAATTTTAATATTTATAATAAAAAAATATAAATAAGTCATCAGGATCAGAAGAAACCAAGCACTACCACCAGCTGCCATCAAAGCTTACAAGCCACCATGACTGACTATTAATCATCACCAGCCACTAAGACCTTCTACCAACCACAGTCAACAACAACGACCAGCCAACACCAATGTCCACCTGCCTTCACAACTAATACCAACTATTAGAAACCGTCAACTAAGTATGAGAAAACACCACTAGCTACCATCATCTACCACCAGCTGCCATCAAACTTTACGAGCCACCAAGAGCAACTATGAATCATCACAAGCCACTAAGACCTTCTACCAACCACAGTCAACAACAACGACCAGCCAGCACCAATGTCCACCTGCCTTCACAACTAATACCAACTACTAGAAACCATCAACTAAACATGAAATGTCGCCTCTAGCTACCATCATCTACCACCAGCTGCCATCAAATCTTACCAGCTACCATGACCAACTATTATTCATCACCAACAACTAAGACCTTCTGCCAACCACAGTCAACAACAACGTCAGGCCAGCACCAATATCTACCTGCTTTAACAACTAATACCAACTACTAGAAACCGTCAACTAAGTATGAAAAGCTGCCACTAGCTATCATCATCTACCACCGACTGCCATCAAATCTTACCAGCTACCATAACCGACTACCAATTATCACCAGACACTAAGACCTTCTACTAACCAGTCAGAAACAACGACCAGCCAGAACCAATATCCACCTGCCTTCACAACTAATGTCAACTACTGCAAACCATCAACTAAGTATGAAAAGCCGCCACCAGCTACCATCATCTACCACCAGCTTCCAGAAACCAATCATAAATGATTTAGCCGCCAACAGATTCCATCACCTGCCACCACGCACCGACTGCAACCGCACATTTTTTGTAAATGTATATATTTATATTTTTATCATTCTTTACATTTATTTATAGTTATATGTTTATATTAAATTAGAGATATTAACTATATATCAAAATAACTATATTTATTTTATCACTTATATTTATATATTTTATTTTTATATTTTTTTTAATTATGAATGTTATTTTTTTACTTTTCTCTATATCATGTATATTTTTAAATATATATTTTGTATATATTCTACATATTATAAATATTTTAAATATTTATATTTTATAATTGTTTACATTTATTTATAGTTATATATTTATATTATATAATACACATAGTTATTTTGATATAAAGGTAATATTTTTAAAAAAATATTTGTATATTTTATTTTTATATATGCTTTTATTCATAAATATTATTTTTTTACATGTCTTTATATTTTTGTATAAATTGTACATAATGTAAATATTGTAAATATTTATATTTTTATCATTCTTTACATTTATTTATAGTCGTATATTAAATTATACATATAGTTATTATTTGTAATTTATATTTATACATTTTATTTTCATATTTTTTATTTAGAAATATATTTTTTATTTTTCTTTCTATTTTTGTATATTTTGTAAATATTGTAAATAAGAGATATATTTTTATACAAAACCACTGGTGTAGACTGTATTCTTTATTCCTTTATTTAGCTTATCTGTCACAAGAGATATTGATTCTGTCAGTTGCTTAAAAACAATACACTTGTATCATTAGTTAGTTTGTCCAGGATAACCCTACACTATTAGCGTAACGTGCTATGTTGCTCTACGTTGCTTGCATAGCTCAGCCCTGCTTACTGCATCTTGCCGTAACTTTCACCATACAAATAATACAGCTATAGACAAAGAAAAATGTATCAAATTTTTGGACTAAAAGATTATAGGAAACATCCAGGAGTAACCAGAAGAGAAATATATACTGTACATATATAAAAATCTAAGGAGGACATACAATTTGTGAAACATGTGCAGCCGCGCAGGGGCCCAAGAGGTAAGGTTGATTCAGAAAGGATGATGCAAAATTATAGGCTCAGTATTCATAACCAGGAGAACATAGCACCAATCTATTAACATGAAGAGACACTATGAAAGTTTTATCCATTCACTACAAATGTGAAAGTGATTTATTTGGTGACATGGCAGATGTCAAGGCGGTAGTCCGGTTCTGTCCAGACGCGTGCCACCAAAACCTCAGATATGGACTCCACTGTTTCAGTGATGCATTGTCTCGGCTCTGGTCAGATCCTGTGGCAGACATAATGAGCCACTGATGTTGCCCCACTGAAGTCTCAGAGGTTTAGATTTGATGACCGTGGAGACAAGCACAACATTGGTGGGTGGTAGGGGCTCTTGAGCGAGGGAGGAAACACTTAAAAACTGATTTTACTGAAGTTGTACTAGAACACAGAGAGAAAGCATCTTCATGGGATCCATGACCTCCTTGTAAAATTAATAAGCAAACGAAGCAGTTGACCAGTTCAGTCAGCTCAGTCCCATGAAGGAGTCCATTTTTATTAGCATCTGGGATGCCAGGATGGAAGGAGGACTTCCTGTCATGTGTGCATTGCCACGAAGATCGTCGCGGTTGCACATTTTGACTTCTCACAGCTGAGTTGCTGTTTCTTTGTGTTTGGCAGCTAGGGAGTTAATTCTGTCTGTGCTCGGTGCTGGGACTGGGTGAAGTTTCTCCCGGCTGCAATTGATTATTTGTTGATTGGTTTCCTTTAAGTTTCTGGTTGTCTGCTTTGGGAGTTGCCAGTGAAACCCTTCATGCAGACCACAGATAGGAATGAATCTGTATAGACTCTAGTTGAGAGCTCCTTAGTTGTTTTAAGCTTAACTTGCTTAGAGTTTATTTCCCAGACCATTTATGTTCCTTCGGTGTTTGAGTGTGTATGCAAGAGAGTGCTATCCTGTCTGTCTTATATGTCTAATCTGTGTATTTAGCTGAGATCAGCCCATATCCCTTTGGTGGTAATCAGGATCCTTCTTAGGACTGATTACAGGGTTCAGGGTCTGATAGGAGACAGGGTTAGGCTGGAGACTTGGACCTCTGAACCATTATCAGTACCTCCAAGGTAAGGGATTAGTTAGGACCCCAGTGTAGGGTCAGGTTAGACCCCGGTCCTCCTCTTTCCTGTTACAGCTCATCAAGTCCTCAAGATTAACCCTGAGTTCAACTGATATCGTCTCTGCACATCTAGTCCTCAAGATTAACCCTAAGTTCTGCTGATATTGTGTCAGGTAAATCTATTTTATACTTACATTCTTATGTTGCTAAACTATATGTTGTATAGAGTGTGGTTCCTGTATAAATAGTTTACTGACATTGTAGTCATATCATTAGACAGCGTGACATTTTCACTGGCCATAAAAAATTATCTCTAGTTACCATGGATCCAGTAGCCCAGCTGGCTCTGCAGTTGCAGGGATTATCCATGGAGCTGACGGACATTAAGTCCAAAGTTTTGTCTCCCCTGGAGCAAACCAGAGTTGAACCTAAGGTGGCTCTTCCAGATAGGTTCACTGGTGGGCGAGACAAATTTTTTACCTTCCGGGAGGCATGTAAATTATATTTTCGGCTTCGGCCGCGATCATCAGGGAGTGATGAGCAGAGAGTGGGAATTGTTATCTCACTTCTTCAAGGGACCCTCAATCCTGGGCATTTTCCCTTCCTCCGGGATCCCCGGCTCTACAGTCTGTAGTTCAATTTTTTACTGCTCTGGGATTGGTATATGATGACCCAGATCGGGTCTCTCTTGCTGAGACTAAATTACGTAAGATACAGCAGGGAGATCGTCCTGCGGAGGAATTTGCTTCTGAGTTTCGTAGATGGGCCACGGATACTCAGTGGAATGACTCAGCTCTTAGGAGCCAGTTTTGTCATGGGCTTTCTGACAAATTAAAAGACGTTTTGGCTCAGTATGAGTCTCCTCCTTTTCTGGAGGCTGCTATGGCCCTAGCTATCCGTACTGATAGACGGCTTCGGGAGAGGGGTGAGGTAACTCCACTCCCTGTTGTTACTCCACCTACTACTAAAGTCCCTTATGTTGAGGTTCCCCTTGTCTGTTCGGATGAGCCTATGCAGTTGGGAGGGACATCTTTTCGTAGTAGGGGATTGGCGGCACGCCGCAGGACTAGAAGGTGTTTTTTCTGCGGGAAAGAGGGACATTTTGTTGGAGAATGTCCATCCCGTGTCTTGTTAAGTAAAAAGTCGCCGGAAAACTGCTAATCCCAGGTTGTGTGGTGGATGACAACCTGGGAGTATGTATTTCATCCGCCGGTTCTTCTCAGTTCCTTGTACCAGTGGAGGTGGTGTTTGGTACTAGAGTGAAGAGATTGTCTGTTCTTCTGAATAGTGGTTCCGGCGCCAATCTGGTTGACGCTCAGTTTGCTCAGGCTCAAGGTATGCATCTGAGTGTATTGGTCAAACCGATCCCTATTTTTTCCATTGACGCCAGGCCTCTCGGCCAAGGTAGCTTTGTTCATGAGATTCATAACATTGACCTTCGGGTAGGGGCAATACATAGGGAACAATTATCTTGTTATGTGTTGGAGGGTCTACCTACTCCCATTGTGTTGGGACTTCCTTGGCTGGTTAAACATAACCCTGTAATTAATTGGCAGTCCAGAGAGATAAGCCAATGGGGTGAGTTTTGCAAAAGCAACTGCATGAACACAGTCATCAGTGCGGTCGTACCTAGTACATTGCCTCCTTTTTTGGAGGATTTTGGGGATGTTTTTTCTGAGGAGGGGTGTCGGGAGTTGCCTCCTCATCGTGTGTATGACTGCTCTATTAATCTTCTTCCTGATGCTAAGTTGCCTAAAGCTAGGTTGTATAATCTTTCTGGTCCTGAAAGACAGGCTATGAAAGATTATATTTCCGAAAGTCTGGCCAAAGGGCATATTAGACCTTCATCTTCCCTTGTAGCCGCGGGTTCTTCTTTGTGAAGAAAAAAGATGGAGGCCTACGCCCTTGCTTGGATTTCCGCGAACTTAATCGGATTACTGTTCGAGATCCGTATCCACTCCCTCTTATTCCTGATCTCTTCAATCAAATTGTTGGCGCCAAATGGTTCTCTAAATTGGATCTCAGGGGGCGTATAATCTGATTAGAATAAAAGAGGGGGATGAGTGGAAAACGGCGTTTAACACGCCGGAGGGACATTATGAAAACCTGGTTATGCCTTTTGGTCTGACTACTGCACCAGCAGTATTCCAACATTTTGTTAATGACATTTTTCGTCACCTTGTGGGGGTGTTTGTGGTCGTATATTTGGATGACATTTTAATTTACTCGCCAGATCTTGTGTCTCACCAGGAGCATGTGAGACAGGTGTTGCAGATCTTGCGAGACAATAAACTATACGCCAAACTGGAGAAGTGTGTTTTTGCCGTACAGGAACTTCAGTTTTTGGGTTTTTTGGTGTCAGCCTCCGGTTTCCGTATGGACCCTGAAAAGGTGAGAGCAGTGCTTGAATGGGATCAGCCAGGGATCTTAAGGCTCTGCAGCGTTTTTTGGAGTTTGCTAATTACTACCGGAAATTTATTTGTAATTTCTCGTCTGTCGTCAAACCTCTCACGGACATGACGAGAAAAGGGACGGATTTTTCTAGGTGGTCGGACAAAGCTTGCCAAGCCTTTTCCTCTTTAAAGAGATGTTTTGCTTCGGCACCCGTTCTCATCCAACCAGATGTATCTCAGCCGTTCATTGTGGAGGTGGACGCGTCTGACGTAGGGGTGGGTGCTATATTGTCCCAGGGTCCGTCCCCTGGTAAATGGCATCCGTGCGCTTTCTTTTCTAAGAAATTGTCGTCCGCCGAAAGGAATTATGATATCGGCAATAGGGAACTTTTGGCCATTAAATTGGCTTTTGAAGAATGGCGTCACTTTTTGGAGGGGGCAGTCCACCCGGTCACCGTTATTACTGATCACAAGAACCTGCTGTATTTAGAATCCGCTAAGCGTCTGAATTCCAGACAAGCTCGATGGTCGTTGTTTTTTACCAGGTTTAATTTTGTCGTCACTTATCGTCCGGGGTCTAAGAATGTAAAGGCTGATGCTTTGTCTCGCAGTTTCCCAGGGGCCGGGAAAACGGATGACCCGATTCATATCCTTCAGGAGGGGGTGGTAGTGTCGGCTGTATGTTCTGAGCTTGAGGAGGAGGTGTTAGAGGCTCAGGGGGACGCCCCTGCAGGACCTCCAGGGAGACTGTTTGTCCCGAATCAGTTGAGACAAAAGGTTATTGAGGCACATCATAATTCTGCTTTAGCAGGACATCCAGGGAGTAAGGCTACTTTAGATCTCCTTTCTCGCCGATTTTGGTGGCCTAACGCTAATAAAGATGTTATAACTTTTGTCGCGTCCTGTGGGGTTTGTGCTCGCTCTAAAACTCCTCATACCCGTCCATCTGGGACCCTTTTACCCTTGAAACTTCCGGAGCGTCCATGGACTCATTTATCTATGGACTTCATTACGGATCTTCCTCCGTCGTCAGGGAATACTGTCATACTGGTGGTTGTTGACAGGTTCAGTAAGATGGCACATTTCGTTGCTCTTCCTGCACTCCTTAATGCTAAAACTCTGGCGCAGGTGTTCATTAGGGAGATCGTGAGACTTCATGGGTTGCCTTCTGATGTGGTGTCAGATAGGGGGTCTCAGTTTGTGTCCAAATTTTGGAGGGCATTTTGTTTACGTCGGGGGATGCAATTGTCGTTTTCCTCGGCTTTTCATCCACAGACCAATGGTCAGACAGAGCGTCTGAATCAGAGTTTAGAGACATATCTCCGGTGTTTTGTCTCGGAGAACCAGGAGGACTGGTCATCTTTCTTGCCTCTGGCAGAGTTCGCTCTTAACAACAGGCGGAGCGAGTCCACTGGTAAGTCCCCATTTTTTGGGGCATATGGTTTTCATCCCCAGTTTTGTACTTTAAATGGGGGGGGTCCTTCTGGGGTTCCTGAGGAGGAGCGTTTCTCGTCGTCACTTGCTTCTGTGTGGCGAGGTGTATTGAATAATTTGAGTACGATGGGGAACCGTTACAAACGTATGGCTGATAGGAGAGTTTCTGGTCCAGATCTGAATGTGAACGATCTGGTATGGTTGTCTACCAGAAATATAAAACTTAAAGTGCCCTCCTGGAAACTGGGTCCCAGATTCATCGGGCCGTACAGGATCAGTTCCATAATTAATCCTGTGGCATTTCGTCTGGAACTCCCTTCTACTTTTAAAATTCATAATGTGTTCCACAAGTCATTACTTAAAAGGTATGTGGCACCAGTCATACCGTCACCTCTACCTCCTCCTCCAGTGTTGGTCAATGGTAACTTGGAATTTCAAGTATCAAAAATCATTGACTCTCGCCTGAATCGCCGGTCCCTTCAGTACTTGGTGCATTGGAAGGGGTATGGTCCGGAGGAGAGGACGTGGGTCCCTGCGTCTGATATTAACGCAGATCGTTTGGTTCGGACCTTCCACAGAACTCACCCGGGCAGGCCTGGCCCTGAGGGTCCGGAGGCCCCTCGTAGAAGGGGGGGTACTGTCATGTGTGCATTGCCACGAAGATCGTCGCGGTTGCACATTTTGACTTCTCACAGCTGAGTTGCTGTTTCTTTGTGTTTGGCAGCTAGGGAGTTAATTCTGTCTGTGCTCGGTGCTGGGACTGGGTGCAGTTTCTCCCGGCTGCAATTGATTATTTGTTGATTGGTTTCCTTTAAGTTTCTGGTTGTCTGCTTTGGGAGTTGCCAGTGAAACCCTTCATGCAGACCACAGATAGGAATGAATCTGTATAGACTCTAGTTGAGAGCTCCTTAGTTGTTTTAAGCTTAACTTGCTTAGAGTTTATTTCCCAGACCATTTATGTTCCTTCGGTGTTTGAGTGTGTATGCAAGAGAGTGCTATCCTGTCTGTCTTATATGTCTAATCTGTGTATTTAGCTGAGATCAGCCCATATCCCTTTGGTGGTAATCAGGATCCTTCTTAGGACTGATTACAGGGTTCAGGGTCTGATAGGAGACAGGGTTAGGCTGGAGACTTGGACCTCTGAACCATTATCAGTACCTCCAAGGTAAGGGATTAGTTAGGACCCCAGTGTAGGGTCAGGTTAGACCCCGGTCCTCCTCTTTCCTGTTACAGCTCATCAAGTCCTCAAGATTAACCCTGAGTTCAACTGATATCGTCTCTGCACATCTAGTCCTCAAGATTAACCCTAAGTTCTGCTGATATTGTGTCAGGTAAATCTATTTTATACTTACATTCTTATGTTGCTAAACTATATGTTGTATAGAGTGTGGTTCCTGTATAAATAGTTTACTGACATTGTAGTCATATCATTAGACAGCGTGACATTTCCATCCTGGCATTCCCTCCATTTTTTTTTTACTGTTAGGGTAGTATGCCAGCACAGACTGACCCTATTGCCTTCGGGCAGCCAGTTGGCTCAGTGGTTCAAATCCCACCAAGGACAACATCAGCTAGGAGGTTGAATGTTCTTCATGGGTTGCTCCAGGTTCTCTGGTTTCTTCCCACACTCCAATGTCTTACTGACAGGGAATCTAGATTGTGAGCTCCAAGGGGGCAGTGCCGGTAATGTCGGTAAAACCCGGAGGTGTCAGTAGTCTCTTGCCTTGAGGTGATGCATCAGTGTAGTACCAAATGTAAATCATGCCTAGCACATCCATTATGAAATGCTATACTCCACCTTTTTGTTGCCCAATTCTAACCAGGGGCTTAGCTCGGAAATTCACACTACAAAATACTAAAAAAAAATATAATCTTTACCCAAAAGAAGGATTATGATGAATAAAATATTGATCATGAAATCGTGAAACTCACAGATTCTTTTTTTTTTTTGCCTTTTGTGCCTAATTCTGTACAGATAGCCAATCCTGCGCGAGGGCCAACCAGATTGTATTCACAATAGCCAGTTCCCCCAATAAGTCACATTTTTACCAAAAATGATAAATGTGTTAATAGGTAACCATGGAAACAATGGCTTAATTTTTATGCCATGAAAAAACAATTTTATTTTACAGCAATAAAATACCTAAAAATGTAAAAATGTAAGCCCTGCACCTAATCAGTGCTGCCGTAGCTGTCTCTGCCTTAGGACGTATATGTAATCAAGAGGAGATGAGCAGCTAGCCGCAACTCTCGCTTCCTCTTGATTATACATATTTTCAAAGGCGGGGACAACAACTCAAGCGCTGATTGGGCGCAGAGCTCACATGACGTAACAACCTCACGTGAACTCCGGAAACATGAGTGCCGACACTGCTGAAATGGCACCGGCACAGGAGGTGAGTATAGGTGGGTTTTTTTTAATGAGGCCAAACATGGGGAATGATAAGTGGTTGTCCTAGTAGTGGATAACCCCTTTAACTTTTATTAAAAATACTTTCTTTTCTCAAGAACGGAAGGATATTTATTTCTATAGTACACTGTTGTCGCCTAGGTCTGATTGGACGGTAACTTTAGGCAACGAGCGTTCGATGTTTGCATTCTCTATGAAGTTGGGTCTGCTCATGCTAATATAAGACTAGCCAGATTTCTGTACTTCTGTGCTTCCTCCATGCTGTAAAAGTAAAGTAGCCTCCAATTGGTCACCATGTCGTCAGCCTAAACTGTATACGGGAGCAAAGCAAGGAGCCGAAGGCCAGGGAGCGATGTGCTCCTGAAGAAAGGTGTCATGGACGGGTTTACCATGACAGAGAGAAGCCAGAAGACAGCAGCGTCCTATTTCTCCTACTCCGACACTGATTAGAAGCACTTCACCTTATTAAACGGTGTAAATTCCTTTTAGCAGTGCAGGGGTTAATCTGCTCAGTTGAGAGCTCCTGGAAGCTTTCCTGCATTAAGACTCTCAGCTGTTCACTGTTTGCCACTCCCATCTCCTATATAATGTGGGCCCTGACTAACACTCATAATCAGAGATAGCTTTTGCTGCATGGCTGCAGGTTGTTGTTGGTTATTATAGGAGAAGGCATTTGGTGTATTTATCTGTGACTGTTGCTAGGTTTTGTGTGTGTGATAATACCTTTTTTCTCCTACTTTAGATTAACCCCATCCTCCACTTCCCGATGCATTCCTCTGTTATATGTGTGAGTATATTTGTATGTTTGGTATTATTCGTTACCACTGTTCGTATTACCTTGTAAGTCTGGTTGGGTGCACTATGGTACACTATTACTCCCATCTTCCCTGTGTGGGGGAAGGGTGCAGACTGAGGGCGGATTCAGGAGCTAAGACAAGGTACGTGGCTCCGACATCTTCACCATCAGAAGTAGTCAGGTGAGCAGTGCATGCTAGCGCGCCCTCTAGCGTTAGGGACTGGAAAGGAGCCCCTGGTCTAAGGATACCCGACAACAGAGTCGTGACAAAGGATAAGCAAGACAGCAGCTACATTGTTCTTATTTTATTGGCTTATTACAAACAGCAGAATGTTTCTACAACTTACGGATAAACTAAATTTGCAGTGGGGATTGAATAATGTTGACACCAACTGTAAATGAGTTCTGTCTTGTAGAATGTGAGTCTCCCATGTCTCTGCCATTTCCATGTGTTTCACACTCCATGCATCAGCTCCAGCGATCAGTCTGATCTCATCAGATTAATAATACATCATCTGCAGCCCCTTATGCATATTAATTGTACTCATTAATTGTGTGTGCAACCTAAGCAAGCCAGATTCTGCGCACACATATTAATCAATGGACAAACCAGATGTAAAATCTAACAATATCAAAAAACTGACCGGCACATCCAGACATAGATCCAGTGTGAACAGGTGCTAAACCCAGAGTCACCAACTCATGCACATACAAGAAAAAAAGGTAGCACACTGTAGCGCTATAGCTTGCAAACACGAAATATGAAAAATGAATTGCATCACTGCCTTAGAAATATGAAAAATTGAGAAGTCTTAGCGCATAAGATGGCCAAATTATGTGTGCCTGATAGCCACGTCAATGCTCTTCTCGTATATCAGGTCCTAACTAATGCCAATCCTCGCTTAGAAAAGTCTGTCTGCATGGGAACATATGAATCCTCTCTTAAGACTAAAATCTACATCTCTGTGGAGGGGTAATGAACCTGGTGTAATTAAAAAGCCTGTGACCAACAGGTGGAGTGCTCAGGTGGAAGGTAAATGAATACATATCAAAAAACTGACCGGCACATCCAGACATAGATCCAGTGTGAACAGGTGCTAAACCCAGAGTCACCAACTCATGCACATACAAGAAAAAAAGGTAGCACACTGTAGCGCTATAGCTTGCAAACACAAAATATGAAAAATGAATTGCATCACTGCCTTAGAAATATGAAAAATTGAGAAGTCTTAGCGCATAAGATGGCCAAATTATGTGTGCCTGATAGCCACATCAAGGCTCTTCTCGTATATCAGGTCCTAACTAATGCCAATCCTCGCTTAGAAAAGTCTGTCTGCATGGGAACATATGAATCCTCTCTTAAGACTAAAATCTACATCTCTGTGGAGGGGTAATGAACCTGGTGTAATTAAAAAGCCTGTGACCAACAGGTGGAGTGCTCAGGTAGAAGGTAAATTAATACATATCAAAAAACTGACCGGCACATCCAGACATAGATCCAGTGTGAACAGGTGCTAAACCCAGAGTCACCAACTCATGCACATACAAGAAAAAAGGTAGCACACTGTAGCGCTATAGCTTGCAAACACGAAATATGAAAAATGAATTGCATCACTGCCTTAGAAATATGAAAAATTGAGAAGTCTTAGCGCATAAGATGGCAGACAGACTTTTCTAAGCGAGGATTGGCATTAGTTAGGACCTGATATACGAGAAGAGCCTTGACGTGGCTATCAGGCACACATAATTTGGCCATCTTATGCGCTAAGACTTCTCAATTTTTCATATTTCTAAGGCAGTGATGCAATTCATTTTTCATATTTCGTGTTTGCAAGCTATAGCGCTACAGTGTGCTGCCTTTTTTTCTTGTAAAATCTAACAATAGTCACAGGCAGTCTGTCATTAGCAAAACTCTCCCATTTGGTCATTCTTTTTCTACACTGCTTATTAGAAGCTGAAAGCTTTATGACTTGGGGCAAATCTTACTAGTCAGCCATCAAGACGTCATTAGCTCTTGCAGTTCTGCCACAAATCTGCTCACTAGTCCATTAACGCTCACCAGGTTATGGCGTATTATACTATTAGAAGCTACAGCACCTCTTGTGATGCAGAACGATATTATTAGCACAGCCCCGATATCATCACCTGCTCCCAGGGGACGCGCAACACCTCATATTGAAAAGGTTTTCATCTTTCATGAGTTCTACCTATAATAATTACATAATAAATTAAAACTGCGTATAGAAAGTGAATGTAGTGGTTGTCACACATGTGCACTAGCACTTTATTCATGCGAGGGACACACAACCCCCATTCTTGTGATTGATGGGGGTTGTAGTACTCAGACACTGTTGATTAAACATTTACCACCTCTTCTATGGATTGGTGATACCTGCAGTTCATGGGATCGCTCCAATAGTAATAGAATTCTCTCAACCAACACAGCCACCAGGGGGCGCTTACTGATTACTGATTTATTACTGAGTTCAAACGATATTTTTGCAGTTATCTATTACAGGGAAACTGTCAGATTTAGAATGCAATACAACAGTGGCCAGTAGATGGCAGCAAAGTATAACAAATACAATAGATGATGCTAAACATATACAATTACAAGAATGTCCATGTATGTCTGAAAATCTATCAAAATAACTGAAACAGTACAATAATGGAACTACAGCGAGTACAAAGGAGGGCAACAAAATTAATAAAGGGGATGGGGGAACTGCAATACCCATAGAGATTATCAAAATTAGTATTATTTAGTCTAGAAAAAAGACGACTGAGGGGCGATATAATAACCATGTATAAGTATAAAAGGGGATCTGTTTATACCAAGGAAGGTGACGGTAACAAGGGGGCATTCTCTACGTCTGGAGGAGAGAAGGTTTTTCCACCAACATAGAAGAGGATTCTTTACTGTTAGGGCAGTGAGAATCTGGAATTCTTTACCTGAGGGGGTGGTGATGGCGAACACAGTCGAGGGGTTCAAGAGAGGTCTGGATGTCTTCCTGGAGTGAAACAATATTGTATCTTACAGTTATTAGGTTCTTTAGAAGGACATAGCTCTGGGGATTAAGGCCGGCGTCACACTCACCGTAGAAAAATACGGACCGTATTGTACGAGCGTAATACGCCAAAATGTTGCCGGCATAACAATCCGTATTTCATCCGTTGTCAGGGTGTGGCTACGTATTTTGCACATGTAAGCATCCGTATGCAATCCGTATGGCATCCGTACAGCGTATTTTTCTCGCCGCCTTGCAAAATGGACATTTAATGGTTTTTAGGCCTCAAACTCATTCAAATCATCATCAGCAAGGCTATTTATTGGCTCTGCATCAGGTTGTGAGTCGCCCTTCAGAGCAATGGTAACTCAGATCTGAGCCTATAGACTACTATGGGGGATGTCACGGCAACACAGCTCAGTCCGTGGCTCTGGTGCTCATTCTTTAATGTGGGATATTTACAGGTGAATTGAATATTGGTATGGGGATTCGTGATGCCACTTGTGGTATCTGGTCAGGATGACCAGCGCTGCTATGCAGATCCACTGAAGGGTTAATATTGTGCAGCTAGATGTTAAGCCTTCCACAAGTAAGGCTGAGTCCTCCAGGGCAGATAGATGTGTAGGGATGCAGAACAGACGGGGACCCGGCAGTCAGGGACAATAAGGTAGACACACACATAAGTCACTTTGGTACCTTTACTGAAGATGTTGCAGGCACTCCCCGGAGCACTGTAGGGTGAAGGGTGCACATCCAGATTCCTCCACTGAGTAGGTGTGTGTCCTCCTGTCCTCTGCCTTTTTGTGATGAAGTCTTGGCCTGCGTGTAGCTGGGCCTAGCTTAGTCTCCGTCTTGTACCTGGCTGACCTTGTGGTTGGACCTTCTCTCTGAAAGGACAGGGTCTTTTATGGCTGATCATGCCAGACTCCGTCCTCCTGATCCTGCTACGTATCAGCTCTGTGGTACTCCTGGGACTTGTAGTCCTCCAGAAACTCCGGTTTTCTCCTAATGGGTCATGGAGATCCCTATAGGCTCGGACCTCGGTGTCCGGAAATACTTGCTGAGATGAGCTGTGGACGCTCCTCTGTCTCATTAACTTTCCACTATCCTTCGGCCTACCCGGACTCTCACACGATCACACACTGGCAGTTGGTGGGCTGCCTCTTCACCGCTCTCTAAGCGTCGGCACGCTTTCTCACTGAGCTGCACTCCTAAATTCAGCTCTGACTAGGCTGGAGTGGTTTCTGTTCCACTCTTTACTAGACTCCACTCGCTCTTGAACTGAATAGCTCTGCAGCCTCTCTAATATCAGCTCTGCACTTCACCTTACTGCAGACTGACTGAGCTCTCTGAGGTGACTGAACACTCTGAGGTGACTGAACTGAACTAACTGAAACTTCCTATGTTCAAGTTCTTTTATATGTCTAAAACAGCTCCCTTTGGTGGTCTTTGGGATAAGTGAACGTGTGTGAAGGTGCATAATGACCTCTAGTGGTATATTCTTTCAGTGCACCCTTCTGGAAGATATGGATCCAGTCGCAGCTGGGCTCCACAGTTGCAACCCCCAATCTTGCCATTTTGGTGGTGTGCTCATGTTGGAGTACTGCTGCTTGCTTGCCAACATGTCTGACACTTTTCAGTTCACCCTAACTGATCGAGTGTTGTACAACTGGTTTTGTCCCGACGCTTTGGCCAGCCATACCCAGTGATCGTTGATCCACGTAGGAGGAGGTGAAAGTGGGTGCATCTGCATTTAAGGCAACGTCTCACTAAAGGCCATTTTCACTGCCTTTATGCATCTCTATAATCACATAAGACACCCACTTTTAGAAATAACATCCCCTGAGGGGCAATATACCACAGTCAGAATTAGAAACAGATAGTGGGAACAAATCAATGATGTATGCCACTGAATGGTATAAAAGCACAATATTTTATCGGTACAAAAATATATATATACAATGCTAATGCCAGCAAAAATTTGCTAAAGGCATCCGATACACAATTTGCTACAAACAAGCAAAATAACAAAGAGGGACGTATGACCATAGGAGTTAACTTCAAACAGCAGCCATGCCCAAAGGGTAAAGTATAACACTAGCTATGTTGATACCTAGAATACACAGTGAGTAGTCGCTCTGCGCTAACCCCCTAAGGTGATATAGTATCAACACCAGGCATAGTAAAGATAGAAATGCAACCGGTTTTTTGAATAAACATACCTAAGAAGCTGCTGGTGAAGACTCCACGGACGTCCCTCTGCCCCGACGCGCGTTTCGCACTGCTTCTTCGGGAGGCATGTCAGGGCAGGGGGCAGTCCGGTATATATAGTGTCACAAAAATGGTAAACGCCAAAACACCTGTGAAAAAAGCAGTATCGCTAATGTGTATACTAACAGCGTCATCACAAAGGTCCTTGTTCTGTCTTCGAGGAGCCCATGGCGCATGCGCAGTCACGTGGGGTCCACCAGCCAATGAGGGGAGCAGACAGCGGTCATGTGACTCCCATCTGCCAGGTCCTTCTGTAAGAACGTGAACAGGTCGGATTACACTATAGACCGCGGTATGCACCTCCGTGGTCCACATAGCCTGCATGCGCTCGTCCTCTATGACATAAAGGTGAGGCCTAAAACTAACAAAGGTCTCTATAAAATCCAAAAGACCCGGTCATATTGATTTAGTAGCAATATAATAATACCATGTTGCAAAATGGCAACTTTCATAAATAAAGTCTCCAAAAGATTCGGCAGTGTTGATTTAGTAGCAACATAACAATATTATATTGCAAGATCGCAACTTTGCAAATAAATCCATGTCGTCCAATCAAACATGTACATGTAGATGTCTAAAAAACTAATATAACATGAAATAACAATATGACATCATATGTATAATTAGTGCTTAAACAAAATACAAACCAGAGTAAAAATAAAAACAAATATGAATAAAAATAAAATTGAAATGAATCCGTACATAATAAGTGTGAATTACAATAATAATATGAGTGTAATAACTACTCAAACCTAGTATTAAGTGAATACAATTCCCACATATGTGGGGCCATATAATGTGTATACAATATAACAAAATAGAAAGCATATGTTAAGAATCAAAATGATAATAAATATTCTCCTACATGTAATAATTAGGCAGGCATAAATGTCCTTTATCTTCAAATAATAAATCTTCATGATATAAATCGATCTTCTGTATAAGTCTCAACCCCGGACATCAACCTCCCGACCAAATCAACAAATCTCCACTAACTGGACATGAAGGCTCCTCCGGACCAATACACAGGTAAGTGGAAATGGCGTTATGACCATAATGAGATCTGAAACTATAATATGGTAATTAAAATCATAAAATAATAAAAAACAAACAAACAACACATTACTGTACTGAACCCGCAACCCAGAAAAAAGACCCTAGAACTATCAGAGAAATGCGCTAAAACCAAAACTCTCATTGAGACCCTGTGGAGTATGCGTTCCCAATCTGTAAATCCCCTGCGGTAAGTTATTTGTGGGGATTACTAGCAGAGAATTGAAGGTGCGGGTGCGTGAGCACTGCATAGACATTGAAAAGGCCAAAACCATTTCAGATGTTATGTCTTTAAAGACACTCCCTAGACATTTCAGGAAATACCATCAGTGCAACTCCAGAATACTAGTCTTCAGGGGCATTGACAAAATTGATCTGGGAGCTAGGGGTGGTGATTTGATCAAGAGAGTGGCTAAAAAGGAATGTCAGTGGATTTACAGATTGGGAACGCATACTCCACAGGGTCTCAATGAGAGTTTTGGTTTTAGCGCATTTCTCTGATAGTTCTAGGGTCTTTTTTCTGGGTTAGGGGTTCAGTACAGTAATGTGTTGTTGTTTTTTATTATTTTTATGATTTTAATTACCATATTATAGTTTCAGATCTCATTATGGTCATAACGCCATTTCCACTTACCTGTGTATTGGTCCGGAGGAGCCTTCATGTCCAGTTGGTGGAGATTTGTTGATTTGGTCGGGAGGTTGATGTCCGGGGTTGAGACTCATACAGAAGATCGATTTATATCATGAAGATTTATTATCTGAAGATAAAGGACATTTATGCCTGCCTAAGGCTACTTTCACACTTGCGTTTTTTAGCGCTGCGTATCAAGCGCACATAAAACGCATGAAAAAAACGCGTGCAAACGCGTGTAATCGCTGCGATATTTTGCAGTCGAAGAGTGCGCATTGCTTTTAAAAAACGCAGCGATTGTAAGCGATTGTATGCTATTTAAAGCGTTTTTGTATGCGTTTGCGTTTTTTCTGTGCAAAACACATGATGAAAATCCTTGAAAAATTCTTGCAACAGAACCCACCAATGGGACACCAGTGGGTGTGTCTCATTGAAAATATTTATATAGAGCCTGTTCACAGCCCTTTTTTACATTTGCTTGCATTTACCAAGATGAACATGGATCTGCTTATGAAGACTTTCCACTTCAACCTCGATCTGGACATTGCTATGGCTCAGGCTTATGCCGTTGCTTGCCATGAAGAAAGGGAGAGACAGAGACATCGGAGACGGCAGCGGCGGCGTTTGTGGGTACATCCCATTGTAGAACTCCAGGAGAGCCGTGGAGCGTATCACACCCTCTACAGTGAGCTGCAGTCAAACCCGGAGAAATTTAATGACTACACACGGATGTCCCAAGAAAGCTTCATGGATTTACTTGCTCGGGTCCAACAATTAATAAGGAGACAGGACACACAGCTCCGTCGGGCGATTCCTCCAGAGGAAAGACTCCTGGTGACATTACGGTACGTAATATTGAGAAACCAATGCCTGCATCATTGTATTACTTATGCCATGTACTATTCCAAAGATGACAGAATTATTGTTCTGCCACGTAGTAAACAAAGACCTGCAGAATTATTTTTATGCAATTTTTTTGTTTATTAATGTTTTACAAAAACATATACAATAATATTTTTTTTGTTCTTTCTCTAGATTCCTTGCTACTGGAGAGAGCCTGTCTTCACTCCACTTCCAGTACCGGATTGGTATCTCCACGTTGTCAGGAATTGTTGTTGACACCTACCGGGCATTGTGGACTGTTCTCTGTCCGGAATTTATGCCCCTGCCCACCACCGAAAAGTGGCTAGAAATAGCCGACAGATTCTGGACAACCTGCAATTTCCCCAACTGTTTGGGAGCAGTTGATGGGAAACATATCCGCATCATCAAACCTAAAAGAACAGGCTCGGAGTACTACAATTACAAGAAGTACTTCTCTACAGTTCTCATGGCCATTGCGGATGCAGACTGTATGTTTGTTGCCGTGGACATTGGTGCATTTGGCCGTGGGAATGACTCACAGGTGTTTAAGAACTCTGACATGGGACGGAGGTTGTATGGAAACCAGTTTAATTTCCCCATGCCACGGCCTCTTCCCCACACCGAAGGTCCACCCATGCCATTTGTAATGGTTGGGGATGAGGCATTCCAGATGAGCCAACACCTGCTTAAACCCTACTCCAGCCGGGACTTGGACCACAACAAAAAAATTTTCAATTACAGGCTGACCAGGGCAAGAAGAACTGTAGAGTGTGCCTTCGGTATACTGGTTTCCAGATGGCGCATTCTGGGCACAGCCATTCATCTGAAAGTGCAAACAGTGGATGAAGTTGTGAAGGCCTGTGTGGTGCTACATAACTTTGTCATGGCGAAAGAGCACCCAAACTTTGAACTTGATGATGCAGATCCTAACCCATTGCCTGAGTTCACTCAGCACCCTCTCAGGTCTTCTGTTGAAGTAGGCCAAATGAGAGACCAATTTGCGGCCTACTTCATCTCAGATGTAGGACGGGTGGATTGGCAAGATCAAATGGTGTAAAATAATGTTGTTGTCTGTATGTTAATAAAATTTTTTTTTTTTTGTATGTTAATAAAATACCTCTGTTTATACCTGTACCACGTGCAGTCTCTTTTTTAAAATTAAAAAACAATGATGAAATGGCCAGGTTTACCAGTGAATTCATGATGCATATTTTTGGGTGCATCATGAATTTATTTGTAATCCTGACTAGGTAGTTAACTATACATGCACACAAGTTGTATGACCTTTATTATCTCTCCACTTTTGCTTCCATTTTCAGTGACGGTGGACATAACACAACAATTATTTGTGTCACCTGGCCTGCTGTTTACAAAAATTGATTTGGGGATGCACAAGCATCTGTAACTTTTTATTCCTGATCATGTGACTATAAATCTAATTTGTATTTTCATCACTGACTTGATTTGGAACGCAGAGATAATAAAGATTATACATCTTGTTCTATACCAATGCCTGGTGGCATGCTGAAGTGGTGATGCCCCAAATAACGCATCGTCACTTCAGAATGTATCAGGCCTGGGCAGGTGAGTACACGAGTTATAAACAGCAGCATTGCTACAGTATGCTTCAAATAAATGCAGACTGAAGCAACGCAGCTGGTTAAAACTCATGTCTATTCACCTGGCCAGGTGTGATAGTAATGATACAAGGCCAGGGTATTGTACATATATAAAGTGTATTTTCACCATCATCTCCTCTGTTTCTTCAACACACACTGAATAGAGGATGTGCTCAATTACAAGCTATATCTAGAATACATGGCCTTGTATCATAAAGTGAAATTATGTCAAAAACACACCACACTCATTTCACTTTTTAGTATATCTGGCAAGGTTAAATAGATATGCCTTGCACTCAACACCATCCTCTATTCAGTCTGTGCAATATTAGCAGACAGACAGACTGGTGGTGAAAAAAAAAGGAATATATTTGTGTTTTGGAGTAAACATATCTCCATGAAGTACACAAACATGTGTCATTCCTGTAGTTATGTGTAGTCAAAAACGCAAAGTGTACGTCGCAGTGTGTGTACGCCGCAGTGTGTAGGCGGCGAAATAAACACAAAGCAAACCAAAATTACTAAAAGAAGATTGGCACATTTATTTTTTACAACAGGAAAACAACATTTGAATTGGCAATGAGTTTTTTGATGACATTTGTATAGATCACATTAGTACTTTTTTTGAGTACAAAAAGAAAATATGTATATTCACACAAAGGTTTTGGATAGATCAGATTAGTACAATTTGTGTACAAGATGCCATTGGTATAGTCACTGCCCCACAAGTTAAGGGTATGCCACACTGAACAATATCGCTAACGGGATCGCTAAAAAACGTCACTATTTAGCGATCCCGTTAGCGATGTTGTTCAGTGCGGCAGCTTCCAGCGACGAGCTTCCTGCTGTGATCTCGCTCGTCGCTGGAATCGTTCCGGACCCTATTTTCTCGTCGGCGCTCCCGCTGGGTAAGTATATATCGCTAGTGTGGCACCTTTTCTTAGCGATTTAGCGGTACTTTTGTACCGCTAAAGTCGTTAAGAAGATCGCTAACGGCGATAGCGTCGTTAACTATATCGCTAAATGTGGCCGCACTTAGCGATATAGAAACAATCCCGCTAGCGATCGCATTAGTATGCGTCGTTATCGTGATCGCTAGCGGGATTGTTTAGTGTGGCAGTACCTTTAGAGAAAAATAAGATTAGTACAATATGTGTACAACATGACCAGTTTAATTGTCACTGCCCCAGAAGTTATAGAAAAATCAGATTAGTACAATATGTGTCCAAGATGCCATTATAGTCACTGCCCCAGAAGTTATAGAAAAATCAGATTAGTACAATATGTGTACAACATTACCATTTTAATTGTCACTGCCCCAGAAGTTGTAGAAAAATCAGATTAGTACAATATGTGTACAACATTACCATTTTAATTGTCACTGCCCCAGAAGTTATAGAAAAATCAGATTAGTACAATATGTGTACAAGATGCCATTGGTATTGTCACTGCCCCAGAAGTTATTGAAAAATCAGATTAGTACAATATGTGTACAACATGACCAGTTTAATTGTCACTGCCCCAGAAGTTAGAGAAAAATCAGATTAGTACAATATGTGTACAACATGACCAGTTTAATTGTCACTGCCCCAGAAGTTAGAGAAAAATCAGATTAGTACCATATGTGTACAACATGACCAGTTTAATTGTCACTGCCCCAGAAGTTAGAGAAAAATCAGATTAGTACAATATGTGTACAACATGACCAGTTTAATTGTCACTGCCCCAGAAGTTATCGAAAAATCAGATTAGTACAATATGTGTACAACATGACCAGTTTAATTGTCACTGCCCCAGAAGTTAGAGAAAAATCAGATTAGTACATTATGTGTACAACATGACCAGTTTAATTGTCACTGCCCCAGAAGTTAGAGAAAAATCAGATTAGTACAATATGTGTACAAGATGCCATTGGTATAGTCACTGCCCCAGAAGTTAGAGAAAAATCAGATGAGTACAATATGTGTACAAGATGCCATTGGTATAGTCACTGCCCCAGAAGTTAGAGAAAAATCAGATTAGTACAATATGTGTACAAGATGCCATTGGTATAGTCACTGCCCCACAAGTTAGAGAAAAATCAGATTAGTACAATATGTGTACAAGATGCCATTGGTATAGTCACTGCCCCACAAGTTAGAGAAAAATCAGATTAGTACAATATGTGTACAAGATGCCATTGGTATAGTCACTGCCACAGAAGTTGTAGAGAAATGTGATTTGTACAGATAATATTACAAATTTTTATTGCGACGGATGTTTTGGTGGTGATTTCGATACTCTGGGGGTGTGCAGAGATGAAGAGCGGCTGGAAAGCGATGAAGGGGTTCGAGGGGAAGGGGCAACAAAAGTAGTGGGTGAAGGAAGATCAGACATCAAATGAGAGGCAGTTTGAGACACATTAGGAGGAGAGGGTGGATGGACCAACAAAGATTTTCTTTTTTTCTTCTTGGGGACAGGAGTACCATGCATGGACCGACTTCTCTGTGTCCACCTTGAGCTGGTTGACCGTGGCCTTGACCCAAAAAAGAGTGAATGTGGGTCACCGCTCTCATGCTCGGTGGTGGCAGTGGCGGTGGAAGTGTTGGCAGTGCTCGGAGTACCACAAGGGTTGGCGGTGTTCCAAGGAGGAGAAGTGGGTGCCCTTGAAATCGATTGTTGCTGACTGGTGGCGGTACTCATAGGATCAGTGGGTGCTGTGGCCGGAAATTGTTGACGACTGGTGGCGGTACTCCTAGAAGGAGAAGTGTGTGTGGTAACAATAAATGGTTGCTGAGTGCTGGCAGTACTCCTAGAAGGAGAAGTGTGTGCGGTGACAATAAATGGTTGCTGACTGCTGGCAGTACTCCTAGAAGGAGAAGTGGGTGCGGTGGCCCAAGCAGGTACTGCGGTGGCTTGAGTCCATGACTGTGGACCAGTGTCTGTGGTGGTGTTGCTCCACACAGGAGCAGCGCTTGCCATGGTGGTGGCGACGGTGGAGTGTCCAACAGTACTCGGACTTGTGGTGGTGTAGTGGTGACTCGGAATGCTGGTGGCCGTGCAGTGGTATGCAGCAGAAGTCGGTAGTGATGTGTGGCGAATCAGTGGTGGCACTGTTGGATATGCAACCACTGACTGCTGCATGTACCGATTCTGCTGCATAGCCTGCAAGTAAGCAGTGTTGCAGGCCTGCATCACACTCAGCTGTTGCTCAGGACTAAGGTGTTCCGCCATGCCCCGTTCAATTTTACTGAAAAAATGGTGCGCTGGTCTGTTGAGGTCGGCCTCCAGGCGATCAAGACGCTGTTCGACACTGTTGAAGCGGTGATCCATGTGGGTAAAACCACGTTCCATCAGTGAAAAACCGCTTCCAACTGTGCCTCCAAGCGACTTCATATTGCCTTGAAAGGCCTCGCTCAAGTGAACAAACTCGGGCAAGACATTCCTCTCCATGGCCCTGTAAGGTTCTTTGTCTCTGTTGACATGTTCCTTGAAACTCAGTTTTTCGTCGGCCATTTTGCTTTCTGTCTTTCTGCAGCTCTTGCCCTCAGTTAATATGGAGTTTCCAGTTTTCATGTTCCCGCCCTGATTCTTCCCTCTTGCTTCTTAAGCAGCCTCAGCTGAACAATCAGTGCTCCTGAATCAAGCCTTAGTCAGTCTGTGACCTGACTCCTGGAAGCCTTGGACTTGTACTCCAGCTATTCCCTACTGAGGAACCTTGGAACACTTTTGGACTCTGGAAACCTGCTGTTTGGTGAATCAATGTTTGCAGAGGAATTACGGTACAGAGAAGAGATCCTGAACCTGCTTTGGAGAGTTATTGTAGTGCTTGAAGTTACTCTGGCCTGCTGTGTCTCCTGTCGCTGTTCCTGCAAACTGTGTGAACTTTTCAGCATGCTTGTATGAAGTAATACAAGTCATTTCATTTCAACCTATGTCTCCTGTGTTTTCCTCGCACCCAAGCACAAGACACTATAGGAACTGTACACTATACATGACAAGATTCAGGAGCCAATGTTTAGTGTCTGCTGGGTCTGGGAAAGCCGTGTCTGCTGTGACTGTGGATATCAGATGTCCGTTTAATACCTTATGTGATGACAGTGGTTGTGACTTCTCACAACCATTCCAGGTGAGCGCATTCCCTTAAAATTTTACTCTGGAGTGTTACCACAGGTAAACACTATTGTTTTTTTTTTTTTGTTTTTTTCCTTTCCTCTTCTCCTTCCAGCACCTCTGCCTTAAAAGATCTGGAAGATGGAGGCCCGCATAAAGGAACTTTGCGGAGTGACTGATACAATCCTTTCAGATGTACAGACTTTAAAAACCCGTTTTGCAAGCCTACAGGACCTCAATAATCATAATTTGCAAGTGTTTGGACAGACTACCCAGGAATTGCGAGCCAGGATTGAGGCTCTAGAGGAACGAGCCCAGGCTCCTGCCATAACCCCAAGTTCTGGGATCCCCAAATTACCTCCTTTTCGTTTTGGCGGTGAACGTGAGAAATTCAGGGGATTTATTAATCAATGCAATTTATTTTTCTCTGCACATGCTTCACAATTTCCCACTGAACGATCCAAAGTGCTTACTATAATCATGTTGCTTACCAATAAGGCTTTGATGTGGGCAAACCCTCTGATTGAGACTGAGGATGATTGTTTGAATCACCTTGATGCTTTTATTTCAGCCATGGGGCAGGTGTTTGATGACCCCAATCGAGGTGCAACAGCTGAAGCAGCCATGTTAACTTTGCGCCAAGGTAAGCGTTCAGTAGCCGAATATGCCCTGGATTTCAGGAGATGGGCTCTTGATACCACTTGGGACACTTCCGCTAAAAAATCTATTTTTCGGAAAGGGTTGTCTCCACTGATTAAGGATGAACTTGCTCGTGCCGACCCTCCCACTGCGTTAGGTGACTTTATTAACTATTGTATCCGTATTGATGCTCGTCTGACTGAACGCAGACAAGAGAGATGGTTCGAAAATAATCGCACTAACCTTTTACTACCTCCCTCCTCAGCTAAGGAACCTTTGAGTAGGATCACAAGGGAACCAGAACCTGAACCCATGCAGGTGGACTCTTTACAAAGACGGTTAGTGATGCACGCAAAGAACATCGTATAAAGGAAAATCTATGTTTCTACTGTGGTAAGTCAGGGCACTTCATTATAAACTGCCCCAGCTGTTCTCGTAAGACTACTGCAGCAGTCATTCACTGTGAGTGTTGCGAGAGGAACTCTGTCATGTCCGAGCCTCAGACTCCAGAGAGATCTGCTGCAAGAGATCTTGATTTCTCGGACTTAAACTCTGTTAGTTCTGGGGACGATGACGGTATAAACGCTGCAATTTTTCAAGTTTCCTCAGCGGTGTCCCAGCTGAGTTGTAAAAGAAACAATTCTCATTGCTTCCTTTCCATCAAACTCTGGGTTGACTCAGTCTGGGTGTCTAGCTCTGCTATGATCGACTCAAGAGCAAGTGGAAATTTTATGGATATCTCCTTTGCTCTGAAACAGGGGATACGTTCAGTGAAGAAGGCTACTCCAGTACAGATGGAGACTGTGGATGGCTCTCTACTGACTTCTGGACCAGTGGATCAAGAAACAGAGCCTTTGAGGGTCCTTATGGGTAAAGATCATCAGGAGAAAATGTCTTTTTTGCTTATCTCTTCTCCCCACTTTCCCATCATTCTAGGGCTACCATGGCTGCAGGCGCAGAATCCTACGATTAACTGGGAGACCAAGGAATTACACTTTCCGGAGAAACAGATGAGTCAAGGAGTTTCAGCTTGCTCTGTTCCTAAAGGAACCATGTCAGTCCCTGAACTACCAGCTGTATACCAGGACTATGTGGATTTATGTGACAAGAAGAACGCTGATCAGCTTCCTGCTCACCGTCCATATGATTGTCCAATTGAATTATTGCCCGGAGCCGAGATACCTTTTGGTAAGATCTACCCCCTAGCGGGGCCCGAGCTAAAAGCTTTGAAGGATTATATAGACGAAAATTTAGCCAAGGGCTTCATACGCCCCTCTTCATCTCCCGCAGGTGCACCCATCTTCTTTGTGAAGAAGAAAGATGGATCTCTGAGACCCTGCATAGACTATAGGGAACTCAATAAGGTTACTATTAGAAACCGTTATCCATTGCCTTTAACCCCTTCACCCCCAAGGGTGGTTTGCACGTTAATGACCGGGCCAATTTTTACAATTCTGACCACTGTCTCTTTATGAGGTTATAACTCTGGAACGCTTCAACGGATCTTCGCGATTCTGAGATTGTTTTCTCGTGACATATTGTACTTCATGTTAGTGGTAAAATTTCTTCGATATAACTTGCATTTATTTTTGAAAAAAACGCAAATATGGCGAAAATTTTTAAAATTTTGCAATTTTCAAACTTTGAATTTTTATTCCCTTAAAACAGAGAAATATATCACACAAAATAGTTAAGAAATAACATTTCCCACATGTCTACTTTACATCAGCACAATTTTGGAACCAACATTTTTTTTTGTTAGGAAGTTATAAGGGTTAAAAGTTGACCAGCGATTTCTCATTTTTACAGCAAAATTTACAAAGCCATTTTTCTTAGGGACCACCTCACATTTGAAGTCACTTTGAGGGGTCTATATGGCAGAAAATACCCAAAAGTGACACCATTCTAAAAACTGCACCCCTCAAGGTACTCAAAACCACATTCAAGAAGTTTATTAACCCTTCAGGTGCTTCACAGTAACTAAAGCAACGTGGAAGGAAAAAATGAATATTTTACTTTTAGCCACAAAAATTATCTTTTACAAACTTTTTTTTTATTTTCACAAGGGTAAAAGGAGAAAATGGACAGATAAGGTTGTTATGCAATTTCTCCTGAGTACGCCAATACCCCATATGTGGGGAAAACCACTGTTTGGGCACACGGCAGAGCTCGTAAGGGAAGGAGCGACGTTTGACTTTTTCAAACTAAAATTGGCTGGAATTTAGATTGGATGCCATGTCGCGTTTGGAGAGCCCCTGATGCGCCTAAACAGTGGAAACCCCCCACAAGTGACACCATTTTGGAAACTAGACCACCTAAGGTACTTATCTAGATCTGTTGTGAGCACTTTGAACCCTCAAGTGTTTCACAAAAGTTTATAAAGCCTGGGTGTGAAAAAAAATAAATAAATTTTCCACAAAAATGATTTTTTAGTCCCAAATTTTTGAATTTTCCCAAGGAAATTGGACCCCAAAAGTTGTTGTACAATTTGTCCTGAGTACGCTGATACCCCATATGTGGGGGGGGGAAACTGTTTGGGCGCACGGCAGGGCTTGGAAAGGAAGTAGTAACGTTTTGGAATGCAGACGTTAATGGGGGTCATGTTCCGTTTGCAGTGCCCCAGATGAGCCTAAACAGTGGAAACCCCCCACAAGTGACCCCATTTTGGAAACTAGACCCCCTAAGGAACTTATCTAGATCTTTGGTGAGCACTTTGAACCCCCAAGTGCTTCACACAAGTTTATAATGCCCGGGCATGAAAATAAAAAATCCTATTTTTTTCCCACAAAAATTATCTTTTAGTCACTAATTTTTTATTTTCCCAAGGGTAACAGGAGAAATTGGACCACATAAGTTGTTGTACAATTTGTCCTGAGTACGCTGATACCCCATATGTGGGGGGAACCACTGTTTGGGCGCACGGCAGAGCTCGGAATGGAAGGTGCACCATTTGACTTTTTCCAACCAAAATTGGCTGGAATTGAGTTTGGATGCTATGTTGCATTTGGAGAGCCCCTGATGTACCTAAACAGTGGAAACCCCCCACAAATGACCCCATTTGGGAAACTAGACCCCCTAAGGAACTTATCTAGATTTTTGATGAGCAATTTGAACCCCCAAGTGCTTCACACAAGTTTATAACGTAGAGCCGTAAAATTTAAAAATCATATTTTTTCCACAAAAATGATCTTTTCACCCCAATTTTTATTTTTCCAAGGGTAACAAGACTCCAAAAGTTATTGTGCAATTTGTCCTGAGTGCGCTGATACCCCATATGTGGAGGTAAACCACTGTTTGGGTGCATGGCAGAGTTTGGAAGGGAAGGAGCGCCGCCTGACTTTTTCAACGCAGAATTGGCTAGACGCCATGTCGTGTTTGGAGAGCT
Source organism: Oophaga sylvatica (assembly GCA_033576555.1). Lineage (NCBI taxonomy): Eukaryota > Metazoa > Chordata > Amphibia > Anura > Dendrobatidae > Oophaga > Oophaga sylvatica. The sequence goes on from JARQOD010004976.1 coordinate 46,875, forward strand.
CCTGATCTGCCTAAACAGTGGAAACCCCCATAAATGACACCATTTTGGAAACTAGACCCCTCAAGGAACTTATCTAGATGTGTGGTGAGAACTTTGAACCCCCAGGTGTTTCACTAAAGTTTATAACGTACAGCCGTAAAATAAAAAATCTTTTTTTTTTTTTTACAAAAATGATTTTTTTCGCCCCCAATATTTTATTTTCACAAGGGTAACAGAAGAAATTGGAACCCAAAAGTTGTTGTCCAATTTGTCCTGAGTACACTGATACCCAATATGTGGGCGAAAACTACTGTATGGGCACACGTCGGGCTCGGAAGGGAAGTAGTGACGTTTTGGATTGCAGACTTTGATGGAATGGTCTGGGGGTGTCATGTCACATTTGGAGAGCCCCTGATGCACCTAAACAGTGGAAACCCCCCACAAGTGACCCCATTTTGGCAAATAGACCCCACAAGGAACTTATCTAGATGTGTGGTGAGCACTTTGAACCCGAAGTGCTTCACAGAAGTTTATAACGCACAGCCGTAAAAATAAAAAATCCTTTTTTTTTTACAAAAATGATTTTTTCGCCCCCAATATTTTATTTTCACAAGGGTAACAGGAGAAATTGGACCTCAAAAGTTGTTGTCCAATTTGTCCTGAGTACGCTGATACCCAATATGTGGGAGAAAACTACTGTATGGGCGCACGTCAGGGCTCGGAAGGGAAGTAGTGACGTTTTGGATTGCAGACTTTGATGGAATGGTCTGGGTGCGTCATGTCGCATTTGGAGAGCCCCTGATGCGCCTAAACAGTGGAAACCCCCCACAAGTGACCCCATTTTGGAAAATAGACCCCACAAGGAACTTATCTAGATGTGTGGTGAGCACTTTGAACCCCGAAGTGCTTCACAGAAGTTTATAACGCACAGCCGTAAAAATAAAAATTCTTTTTTTTTTTTTGCAAAAATGATTTTTTCGCCCCAATATTTTATTTTTACAAGGGTAACAGGAGAAATTGGACCCCAAAAGTTGTTGCCCAATTTGTCCTGAGTACGCTGATACCCAATATGTGGGAGAAAACTACTGTATGGGTACACGTTGGGGCTCGGAAGGGAAGTAGTGACGTTTTGGATTGCAGACTTTGATGGAATGGTCTGGGGGCGTCATGTCGCATTTGGAGAGCCCCTGATGCGCCTAAACAGTGGAAATCCCCAACAAGTGACTCCATTTTGGAAAATAGACCCCACAAGGAACTTATCTAGGTGTGTGGTGAGCGCTATGAAGCCCCAAGTGCTTCACAGAAGTTTATAATGTACAGCCATAAAAACCAAAAAATATTTTTTTTTTGTACAAAAATGATATTTTCGCCCTCAGTTTTTTATTTTCCCAAGGGTAACAGAAGAAATAGGACAAATTGCACAATAACTCTTGGGGTCCAGAGTACGCTGATACCCCATATGTGGGGATAAACTACTGTTTGGACGCATGGCAGAGCTCAGAAGTGAAGGAGCACCGTTTGACTTTTTCAACGCAGAATTGGCTGGAATTGAGATCAGACGCCATGTCACATTTGAAGAGCCCCTGATGTGCCTAAACAGCGGAAACCCCCCAATTCTAACTCCAACCCTAACCCCAACACACCCCTAACCCTGGTCCCAACCCTAACCACAAACCTAACCCTAACACACCCCTAATCCCAACCCTAACCCTAATCCTAACTTTAGCGCCAACCCTAACCCTAACTTTAGCCGCAACCCTAACCCTAATGGGAAAATGGAAATAAATACATTTTTTTAATTTTATTATTTTTCCCTAACTAAGGGGGTGATAAAGGGGGGTTTGATTTACTATTGATAGCGGGTTTTTATGATTGGCAGCTGTCACGCTAAAAGACGCTTTTTATTGCAAAAATAGTTTTTTGCATCGCCACATTTTGAGAGCTATAATTTTTGCATATTTTGGCCCACAGAGTCATGTGAGGTCTTATTTTTTGCGGTACGAGTTGACGTTTTTATTTGTACCATTTTGAGCAGGTGACATTTTTTGATCGCTTTTTATTTCGATTTTTGGGAGGTTAGAATGAACAAAAATCAGCAATTCATGAATTTCTTTTGGGGGAGGCGTTTTTATTGTTCCGCGTGTGGTAAAATTGATAAAGCAGTTTTATTCTTCGGGTCAGTACGATTATGGCGATACCTCATTTATATCATTTTTTTATGTTTTGGCGCTTTTATAGAATAAAAACAATTTTATATAAAAAATAATTATTTTTGCATCGCTTTATTCTGCGAGCTATAACTTTTTTATTTTTTCGCTGATGATGCTGTATGGCGGCTCGTTTTTTGCGGGACAAGATGACGTTTTTAGCGGTATCATGTTTATTTATATCGGTCTTTTTGATCGCGCGTTATTCCACTTTATGTTCGGCGGTATGATGATAAAGCATTGATTTTTTGCTTCGTTTTTTTTTTTTTAAGGGGTTCACTAAAGGGGTTAACTAGTGGGACAGTTTTATAGGGGGGTCGTTACGGACGCGGCGATACCAAATATGTGTACTTTTATTGTTTCGTTTTTTTATTTACAGGAAGAAATGAATTTATTGGGGAATAATTTTTTTTTATTTATTTATTTTGGATTGCACAGCACACTGTCACACCAGCGATCGCTCAGGCAGTGCAGCAGGCTTCTCAGTGCCTGCTCTCAGCAGGCTGTTGTGAATGGGTTTGAGATGAGTTCTGAGCAGAGGCTCCCTCTGGTGGTTACAAGCGGTGCTAGTCTGTCCAGTGAAGATTGTGAGGACTGGGAATCAGGTGTTACTGACTGGTCTTATATAAGGGAGTCACCTTCCCATCAGGGTTGCCGGTGATCAATTGTTCTGGTCTGAATCCTTTATTCCAGTTTCCCTTGTAGCCTGCTGTGTCGTGTCTGCATCTCCTGCTAACAGATAAGACATTTTCTTCTTTTGTGTTTGTGCTATATTTTTGCATTTTGTCCTGCACTTCTGTGGGGCCTTCAGGGTCCCCTCCGGGGGCTTCTGCCCTCTCAGTTTTGTTCAGCCACTGATGTTTGTACTTTTGCTTTTTCCAGTTTTTTCAGTGGCTGCTGTTTTGATTTTGTTACACCAGAGAACTAATTTAGGTGGAAGAGGTCGTGTGATCTCAGGTGTTTTTGAAATTAGTAGAGTTGGTGCCTTTCAGGTTTTCTGGGATTGCAGTAAGTACCCTTCCTATCCTTTTCTATTTAGTTAGTTTGGGCCCCAGCGTTTGCTCATTCTATTTTCTTTCTGTGTCAGTATTTCATCTTGTCTAACCGCCATTACTTGTTTGGGGGCTTTCTATTATCTTTGGGGTTCTGCTCCGGGGCAGATAGCTTTCCTATTTCTATCTTTAGGTGTAGTTAGTTTCTCAGGCTGTGACGAGGCGTCTAGGACCAACGTAGGAACGCTCCACGGCTGCCTCTAGTTGTGGTGGTTAGTCAGGGTACTGCAATCTCATAGATTCCAACTGCTCTGGTGTATTGCCTTTTTACCTGCACTCCTCAGCTACCGAAACATAACAGTATCACCGGCCTAAAAATTGAAAATTGTATGGTACTCACAGAAGGGAAAAAATATTGTGAAAGAAAAAAGGTTGTCAGAGTTGTCAGAAATATTTTTCTGTTTGTTGCATTTTTTTTTTTCCCTCTGTATCTCTGGGTGCTGGGAGGATCTTTTCTCTCAATGGAGTTTGCACAGTTGTCTGGCCGTGTGGATCAGCTTGCCACTGAGGTTCGGAGTATTGCTATCTATCTTGCTGGGTTGCCTGTTGTGGAACCTAGGATTCCCATGCCAGATTTGTTTTTAGGGGATCGAGCTAAGTTTCAGAATTTCACCCTTACTTTTTTGGGGGGCTTCATTATTTTTGGGGTTCGCCCCGGGGGCAGATGTTTTCCTATTTCATCTTAGGGTATTAGTTCCAGCGGCGGGCTCTAGACCAACGTGGGAACCCCCAAACCTCCTCATTGGGGGGGTTATCGGGGTCGCAATCTCATAGACCCAAACGCTCTGGGTATTGCCTTTTTCCTCACCCTCACTACCAAACAAACATTCACCGCCTAAAAAATTAAAAAGAGGACTCACAAAGGGGAAAAAAATTTTTGGAAAAAAAAAAGGTTTCAATTTCAAAATATTTTTCTTTTTTTTGCATTTTTTTTTT
>JARQOD010004977.1:0-51045 GCA_033576555.1 Oophaga sylvatica
GGGAAACCACGTGTGGAAGATAGAGGTATAAAGATACCTCATGCTACTTATGTGTACTAGTATTCAACATAGTTATGATACATAGAAATGTATATAGAGGTAGATAGTGAATAATAATGGTAATGCAGTACATACCAATAGAGTCACAATGTGACACCACACAGGCTGCCCTTGCCACCCCAACGCGCGTTTCGGATGGTTCCTTCCTTCCTTCTTCAGGGGCAAGGTTACAGCTTAAACAGCCGTGTCTTAAATACACATGTACCCGGAAGTAGCACCTGTGTCTTGATTATCGTGCACACCTTTTCTTTGATTATAGAACACCAGAGACTACTTGCATTTAGATGGCATAACAAATCCATAAACGTCGTAACCATAACAACCGGACCCCCACGCTATCATTGGGGAACGCTGGAACACATGGGCCCCATGTGGATAGGCGTCCCCAGTTCAGCAATGCGGGATACCGGAAGTACGGACACTGACATGCGCAGTAGCACAATGCTTGTATATGATGCAAGAGTACTCAGGACATGCGCAGTAGTATTGGCGGCGGCCATTTCTATGAAGACCAAATGCCAGAATCTCATGATGTCCACCGTTCATACAGACATGCGCAGTAACACTACCGGCAACCATTACTTTAGAAACAAATAAAAAACTATATTACTGTCTACAGAAGATATGGATAAAAAGAGAAAAGAAGCCAATACAAAAAACTTTTAAATGTACATATGACAATACTAAACAGTGACTATAATAAAGGTGAGTAAACAAAACCTAAACCATAATGAGAACGAAATAAACCAAATAGGAAAAGAAAAAGTATGAATGTATAATAGACAGTACAAAATATAAAAAATAAAAATGCGTGTATATACACACAGCCGTAACTCGAGTGTGGGCAGAACTCATAAATATATAATTTTCGCATGTAATGAACATACAATGCACACATGTTGACATATAGAACAGTACAGATGACCAATATCACAACGTGACGATTATAGGACACCTTTTATATGTAATGGCATAGTGCCCAACCAATGTCCAATGTCTCCAATAGTCAAATTGTCATCCCTAACAGAGTATATAGTGGATCGCATACAATAAGAAAAGAAATATAAAGAATAACAAAAAAGAAAAGAAAAAGAAAATAATCAAAAAAATTAAATGATAAAGAAAAATAATAACAGAATGCAATTGCGATAGGATGGACCCAAAAATAGGTCATTTGCACGTAGTCACATGTGTGTCAAGATAAGGGTATCGATAGATGATGTTGCTAGATGCGGTCAAGGATACCTAAGATATGGAGCACCACACTCAAGACTAGAATAAAAGAAAAATAAAATCAATGAAAATGCATATGTACACATACAGGAGAATTATACAATGCACAGGATGCACAGCAGCCCACAGTCTACAAGAAGGGAGCAAATGAAAGACATTCATTCAAGCCATCCGATGGACGGTTTGTAATCGCCAGATCCAGCGTGTCTCCAGTCTAGCCAGGCGCTTAGAGAGCTGACCCCCTCTAATGTTGATCTGGAGGTATCAATACCCCTAACCCTCAGGAGTGTGGCATCACAGTTATGGTAGGTTTTGAAATGTCTTGGTATTGTCTTTAGGGTGGCTGCGTCCATGTGAGTAGATGCTGCCTGTATGCCCAACACGTGTTCACGAATGCGGACTTTTAATTGTCGGGTTGTGAGGCCGACATATATGAGTCCACATGGACACGTAGCATAGTAAATTACGTACCTAGTGGTACATGTGATACGTTGTCTGATCGAGAATGATTTCTTACCACTAGAGTCTGTGAATGAATCACACCTATCCACATTAGGGCAGGCAACGCATCTACCACATGGAATGCAACCCACCCTAGGGGTGAAATTATCCAAGAATGTGGTTTGCCGCTGCCCAGAATAGTGGCTATGGACCAACTGGTCTCGTAGATTTTTAGCACGCCTGAAGGTCAGGGAAGGTTTCTCAGGGAGAAATTTACTCATTACTGAATCTGTCAATAGTATAGGCCAAGCTTTCCCCAAGATCGCCCGCACCTGGTCAGCTCTCGAGTGAAAATTGGTAATAAAACGAATCTTATTATCAGATGATATTCCGGACCTCGGATTTGCCTTATAAAGCAAATCACGACGAACTGAATGTTTGGCTCTCTGATAGGCCTTTTGATCGAACGACCACTATACCCTCTGACCAAAAAACGTGTCCGTAATTCTTTCGCCCTCAATTCAAAATCATCATCCGTGGAACAGATCCTACGCAAACGCAGGAACTGTCCCACTGGAATAGATCTAATCATGTGGCTTGGGTGACCTGAGGACGCGTGTAATAGGGTGTTGGTCGACGTTTCCTTACGAAAAATATCCATCTGTAGAAGACCACATTGGTCTCTCTTTATTGTCACATCCAAGAAATCGATGGAATTGGTATCCCACACAAATGTTAAATGGATATTACGATCATTGCCGTTTAAGAGAGATATAAAATGCGCAAGGTCGATGGCTGTGCCCTGCCATACGAAGAAGATATCATCAATATAACGCGTCCATAAAGGGACGCGCTCTATTGATCCCTGTTCGTAAGACAGGAAGAGGTCCCTCTCCCACAGCCCCAGGAAGAGACCGGCATAAGAGGGCGCATAGGCCGCTCCCATAGCGGTCCCCTGGAGCTGTAGGTAGAAAGACCCCTTGAAAACAAAAAAGTTGTGGGTGAGGGTGAACTCTAGTAGCTTCAGCAGAAGTTCCTTCACCCCTGAGGATAGGTTGGACATGCCGAGAAAATATTTCACGGCATGAATGCCATCACTATGCCTGATGTTGGTGTAGAGTGATTCAACGTCCGCTGAAACCAGTAGAGTACCACCCTCTAAACACAAGCCATCGACCCTGCGCAATAAATCTCCTGTGTCCTTGAGAAATGACGGAAGATTAACCACTAGTGGTTGGAGATGGAAATCAATCCATCTGTTTACATGCTCCAGTAGATTGCCCCTACCTGATATGATTGGTCTACCCGGTGGTGACGTGATATTTTTGTGGATTTTAGGGAGTAGATACAATGTAGGGACAGTAGGTTCTGTGACAGTCAAAGCCATAGCAAGGTCTTTGGTGATAACGTCGTCCCGAAGCGCTTGCTGGATGATGACATCAAGCTGTGCGCTATAGGCTGCCAACGGATTGTAGGTGAGTTTTTTGTAATATGTATTGTTATCCAGTTGGCGATAAGCCTCCTGTTCATACATATTTTTTGGCCACAGGACGACGTTACCACCTTTATCTGCCGGTTTGACTATCACATCTGGAAGGTTTTGCAGATATTTTAATCTCTCCCTTTCATGTCTGCTAAGATTGTCATCCCTAACAGATCTGGGGATTCTAGCAAGATCATTAGTCACCACCCGGACAAAGAGGTCAATACTGGAGCATGCAGACAGTGGAGGGAACTTATTGGACCGCGACGGATAGATGGGGGAACCTTACCGCCCTCGTGTGTATGTTCCACCGCCAATTCCTCAAGGACCCTTAATGCATTCTGTTCCTCTTCTGTAGGGAAAAGGACATGGAGTTCATTGTTAAAATAAAATCTCTTAAACAGCAGGGATCTAGCAAACATGTGGAGATCCTTAATTGTATTAAACATATCAAAACTAGATGTAGGAGAAAAAGAGAGTCCTTTTTCAAGAAGTCTAAGATCTACATCTGATAATCTATATTGACTTAGGTTAATCACCTTATTATCTTTCTTGGAGGAACCTGTCGGGACATTGCGCCTTTTGTAAGGATGGTAAGAGTGGTCTCTTAGACGGGTACCCTCGATCCCATTGGTAGTAGAAGCCGAGGCAGATGAAAGGTCAGATCGTCCACTCAGAGATGATAGAGACATACTAGAGGGAATTCTCTGTAGATTTCGCCCCTCATTAGTTCTCCATAAATAAACCCTTTTACATTGATAGTCTTTGGTATCTCTATTAAATTTGGACAATTGGGTCTCTTGGATTTTTGTTGCTAATTGGTCCATAGCTTTGTCCAGATCTAAATCAAATGATTGAAGTTTATCAGTGGGACAACCTGCCCTAACCTCAATCTGTGCAACATCTATTTTTTTATCTAATTCCAAAATACTTGTTGAATTTAGATTGATTAATAATTGCATGAGAGTGACAGAGCAGAGAGTGCATGTCTCCTCCCACTTAGCAACAAAAGATGCATCATCTACTGGGTAGGAAGGTATTACACGGACCCTAAGTCCTCTTGGTACCATTTTATTTTGCACATATTTCTCGAGAAATAATCTGTTCCACCAAATGCGGGACCGTTTCATAAGCATTGTCTTGATGGATAATAATTTGTCATCCCATTTAAGATCAATAGGCTGCTGTGCATCTGTTCCACTGTTGCTAAATACTCTATCCACATTATTGAGCCAAACCTTCTCCTTGGCTCGATAGTCCATGATATGATCAGGGGGACCTGTGCATAACACAGTAACAAAGGTTAACCAAACAGAATAATAGATCAACATATCAGTCACTGAAAGTACCATATCATCCTAAAAGTATGCAGACATAGTGTCACAAATTCGTGGACTGAAAAGATACCGGACTGTAGCAGACCAACTGCATATACGATATAGATAAGCCGAGAGAAATAAGCAGTCTAAGGTCAAATATAGAACAAGTAGAAAAACTTTATTGATATAATAGGATAAAAGAATTGCACAACAGATGGATACTGCATGTGTCACAATACAAAATACAAATACAGCAAGGGAAACCACGTGTGGAAGATAGAGGTATAAAGATACCTCATGCTACTTATGTGTACTAGTATTCAACATAGTTATGATACATAGAAATGTATATAGAGGTAGATAGTGAATAATAATGGTAATGCAGTACATACCAATAGAGTCACAATGTGACACCACACAGGCTGCCCTTGCCACCCCAACGCGCGTTTCGGATGGTTCCTTCCTTCCTTCTTCAGGGGGCAAGGTTACAGCTTAAACAGCCGTGTCTTAAATACACATGTACCCGGAAGTAGCACCTGTGTCTTGATTATCGTGCACACCTTTTCTTTGATTATAGAACACCAGAGACTACTTGCATTTAGATGGCATAACAAATCCATAAACGTCGTAACCATAACAACCGGACCCCCACGCTATCATTGGGGAACGCTGGAACACATGGGCCCCATGTGGATAGGCGTCCCCAGTTCAGCAGTGCGGGATACCGGAAGTACGGACACTGACATGCGCAGTAGCACAATGCTTGTATATGATGCAAGAGTACTCAGGACATGCGCAGTAGTATTGGCGGCGGCCATTTCTATGAAGACCAAATGCCAGAATCTCATGATGTCCACCGTTCATACAGACATGCGCAGTAACACTACCGGCAACCATTACTTTAGAAACAAATAAAAAACTATATTACTGTCTACAGAAGATATGGATAAAAAGAGAAAAGAAGCCAATACAAAAAACTTTTAAATGTACATATGACAATACTAAACAGTGACTATAATAAAGGTGAGTAAACAAAACCTAAACCATAATGAGAACGAAATAAACCAAATAGGAAAAGAAAAAGTATGAATGTATAATAGACAGTACAAAATATAAAAATATAAAAATGCGTGTATATACACACAGCCGTAACTCGAGTGTGGGCAGAACTCATAAATATATAATTTTCGCATGTAATGAACATACAATGCACACATGTTGACATATAGAACAGTACAGATGACCAATATCACAACGTGACGATATATAGGACACCTTTTATATGTAATGGCATAGTGCCCAACCAATGTCCAATGTCTCCAATAGTCAAATTGTCATCCCTAACAGAGTATATAGTGGATCGCATACAATAAGAAAAAGAAATATAAAGAATAACAAAAAAGAAAAGAAAAAGAAAATAATCAAAAAAATTAAATGATAAAGAAAAATAATAACAGAATGCAATTGCGATAGGATGGACCCAAAAATAGGTCATTTGCACGTAGTCACATGTGTGTCAAGATAAGGGTATCGATAGATGATGTTGCTAGATGCGGTCAAGGATACCTAAGATATGGAGCACCACACTCAAGACTAGAATAAAAGAAAAATAAAATCAATGAAAATGCATATGTACACATACAGGAGAATTATACAATGCACAGGATGCACAGCAGCCCACAGTCTACAAGAAGGGAGCAAATGAAAGACATTCATTCAAGCCATCCGGATGGACGGTTTGTAATCGCCAGATCCAGCGTGTCTCCAGTCTAGCCAGGCGCTTAGAGAGCTGACCCCCTCTAATGTTGATCTGGAGGGTATCAATACCCCTAACCCTCAGGAGTGTGGCATCACAGTTATGGTAGGTTTTGAAATGTCTTGGTATTGTCTTTAGGGTGGCTGCGTCCATGTGAGTAGATGCTGCCTGTATGCCCAACACGTGTTCACGAATGCGGACTTTTAATTGTCGGGTTGTGAGGCCGACATATATGAGTCCACATGGACACGTAGCATAGTAAATTACGTACCTAGTGGTACATGTGATACGTTGTCTGATCGAGAATGATTTCTTACCACTAGAGTCTGTGAATGAATCACACCTATCCACATTAGGGCAGGCAACGCATCTACCACATGGAACGCAACCCACCCTAAGGGTGAAATTATCCAAGAATGTGGTTTGCCGCTGCCCAGAATAGTGGCTATGGACCAACTGGTCTCGTAGATTTTTAGCACGCCTGAAGGTCAGGGAAGGTTTCTCAGGGAGAAATTTACTCATTACTGAATCTGTCAATAGTATAGGCCAAGCTTTCCCCAAGATCGCCCGCACCTGGTCAGCTCTCGAGTGAAAATTGGTAATAAAACGAATCTTATTATCAGATGATATTCCGGACCTCGGATTTGCCTTATAAAGCAAATCACGACGAACTGAATGTTTGGCTCTCTGATAGGCCCTTTTGATCGAACGACCACTATACCCTCTGACCAAAAAACGTGTCCGTAATTCTTTCGCCCTCAATTCAAAATCATCATCCGTGGAACAGATCCTACGCAAACGCAGGAACTGTCCCACTGGAATAGATCTAATCATGTGGCTTGGGTGACCTGAGGACGCGTGTAATAGGGTGTTGGTCGACGTTTCCTTACGAAAAATATCCGTCTGTAGAAGACCACATTGGTCTCTCTTTATTGTCACATCCAAGAAATCGATGGAATTGGTATCCCACACAAATGTTAAATGGATATTACGATCATTGCCGTTTAAGAGAGATATAAAATGCGCAAGGTCGATGGCTGTGCCCTGCCATACGAAGAAGATATCATCAATATAACGCGTCCATAAAGGGACGCGCTCTATTGATCCCTGTTCGTAAGACAGGAAGAGGTCCCTCTCCCACAGCCCCAGGAAGAGACCGGCATAAGAGGGCGCATAGGCCGCTCCCATAGCGGTCCCCTGGAGCTGTAGGTAGAAAGACCCCTTGAAAACAAAAAAGTTGTGGGTGAGGGTGAACTCTAGTAGCTTCATACCCTCCAGATCAACATTAGAGGGGGTCAGCTCTCTAAGCGCCTGGCTAGACTGGAGACACGCTGGATCTGGCGATTACAAACCGTCCATCCGGATGGCTTGAATGAATGTCTTTCATTTGCTCCCTTCTTGTAGACTGTGGGCTGCTGTGCATCCTGTGCATTGTATAATTCTCCTGTATGTGTACATATGCATTTTCATTGATTTTATTTTTCTTTTATTCTAGTCTTGAGTGTGGTGCTCCATATCTTAGGTATCCTTGACCGCATCTAGCAACATCATCTATCGATACCCTTATCTTGACACACATGTGACTACGTGCAAATGACCTATTTTTGGGTCCATCCTATCGCAATTGCATTCTGTTATTATTTTTCTTTATCATTTAATTTTTTTGATTATTTTCTTTTTCTTTTCTTTTTTGTTATTCTTTATATTTCTTTTTCTTATTGTATGCGATCCACTATATACTCTGTTAGGGATGACAATTTGACTATTGGAGACATTGGACATTGGTTGGGCACTATGCCATTACATATAAAAGGTGTCCTATAATCGTCACGTTGTGATATTGGTCATCTGTACTGTTCTATAAGTCAACATGTGTGCATTGCATGTTCATTACATGCGAAAATTATATATTTATGAGTTCTGCCCACACTCGAGTTACGGCTGTGTGTATATACACGCATTTTTATATTTTTATATTTGTACTGTCTATTATACATTCATACTTTTTCTTTTCCTATTTGGTTTATTTCGTTCTCATTATGGTTTAGGTTTTGTTTACTCACCTTTATTATAGTCACTGTTTAGTATTGTCATATGTACATTTAAAAGTTTTTTGTATTGGCTTCTTTTCTCTTTTTATCCATATCTTCTGTAGACAGTAATATAGTTTTTTATTTGTTTCTAAAGTAATGGTTGCCGGTAGTGTTACTGCGCATGTCTGTATGAACGGTGGACATCATGAGATTCTGGCATTTGGTCTTCATAGAAATGGCCGCCGCCAATACTACTGCGCATGTCCTGAGTACTCTTGCATCATATACAAGCATTGTGCTACTGCGCATGTCAGTGTCCGTACTTCCGGTATCCCGCATTGCTGAACTGGGGACGCCTATCCACATGGGGCCCCATGTGTTCCAGCGTTCCCCAATGATAGCGTGGGGGTCCGGTTGTTATGGTTACGACGTTTATGGATTTGTTATGCCATCTAAATGCAAGTAGTCTCTGGTGTTCTATAATCAAAGAAAAGGTGTGCACGATAATCAAGACACAGGTGCTACTTCCGGGTACATGTGTATTTAAGACACGGCTGTTTAAGCTGTAACCTTGCCCCCTGAAGAAGGAAGGAAGGAACCATCCGAAACGCGCGTTGGGGTGGCAAGGGCAGCCTGTGTGGTGTCACATTGTGACTCTATTGGTATGTACTGCATTACCATTATTATTCACTATCTACCTCTATATACATTTCTATGTATCATAACTATGTTGAATACTAGTACACATAAGTAGCATGAGGTAGCTTTATACCTCTATCTTCCACACGTGGTTTCCCTTGCTGTATTTGTATTTTGTATTGTGACACATGCAGTATCCATCTGTTGTGCAATTCTTTTATCCTATTATATCAATAAAGTTTTTCTACTTGTTCTATATTTGACCTTAGACTGCTTATTTCTCTCGGCTTATCTATATCGTATATGCAGTTGGTCTGCTACAGTCCGGTATCTTTTCAGTCCACGAATTTGTGACACTATGTCTGCATACTTTTAGGATGATATGGTACTTTCAGTGACTGATATGTTGATCTATTATTCTGTTTGGTTAACCTTTGTTACTGTGTTATGCACAGGTCCCCCTGATCATATCATGGACTATCGAGCCAAGGAGAAGGTTTGGCTCAATAATGTGGATAGAGTATTTAGCAACAGTGGAACAGATGCACAGCAGCCTATTGATCTTAAATGGGATGACAAATTATTATCCATCAAGACAATGCTTATGAAACGGTCCCGCATTTGGTGGAACAGATTATTTCTCGAGAAATATGTGCAAAATAAAATGGTACCAAGAGGACTTAGGGTCCGTGTAATACCTTCCTACCCAGTAGATGATGCATCTTTTGTTGCTAAGTGGGAGGAGACATGCACTCTCTGCTCTGTCACTCTCATGCAATTATTAATCAATCTAAATTCAACAAGTATTTTGGAATTAGATAAAAAAATAGATGTTGCACAGATTGAGGTTAGGGCAGGTTGTCCCACTGATAAACTTCAATCATTTGATTTAGATCTGGACAAAGCTATGGACCAATTAGCAACAAAAATCCAAGAGACCCAATTGTCCAAATTTAATAGAGATACCAAAGACTATCAATGTAAAAGGGTTTATTTATGGAGAACTAATGAGGGGCGAAATCTACAGAGAATTCCCTCTAGTATGTCTCTATCATCTCTGAGTGGACGATCTGACCTTTCATCTGCCTCGGCTTCTACTACCAATGGGATCGAGGGTACCCGTCTAAAGGGTATGCCACACTAAACAATATCGCTAACGGATCGCTAAAAAACGTCACTATTTAGCGATCCCGTTAGCGATATTGTTCAGTGCGGCAGCTTCCAGCGACGAGCTTCCTGCTGTGATCTCGCTCGTCGCTGGAATCGCTCCGGACCCTATTTTCTCGTCGGCGCTCCCGCTGGGTAAGTATCTTATCGCTGTGTGGCACCTTTTCTTAGCGATTTAGCGGTACTTTTGTACCGCTAAAGTCGTTAAGAAGATCGCTAACGGCGATAGCGTCGTTAACTATATCGCTAAATGTGGCAGCATTTAGCGATATAGAAACAATCCCGCTAGCGATCGCATTAGTATGCGTCGTTATCGTGATCGCTAGCGGGATTGTTTAGTGTGGCAGTACCTTAAGAGACCACTCTTACCATCCTTACAAAAGGCGCAATGTCCCGACAGGTTCCTCCAAGAAAGATAATAAGGTGATTAACCTAAGTCAATATAGATTATCAGATGTAGATCTTAGACTTCTTGAAAAAGGACTCTCTCTTTTCTCCTACATCTAGTTTTGATATGTTTAATACAATTAAGGATCTCCACATGTTTGCTAGATCCCTGCTGTTTAAGAGATTTTATTTTAACAATGAACTCCATGTCCTTTTCCCTACAGAAGAGGAACAGAATGCATTAAGGGTCCTTGAGGAATTGGCGGTGGAACATACACACGAGGGCGGTAAGGTTCCCCCATCTATCCGTCCGCGGTCCAATAAGTTCCCTCCACTGTCTGCATGCTCCAGTATTGACCTCTTTGTCCGGGTGGTGACTAATGATCTTGCTAGAATCCCCAGATCTGTTAGGGATGACAATCTTAGCAGACATGAAAGGGAGAGATTAAAATATCTGCAAAACCTTCCAGATGTGATAGTCAAACCGGCAGATAAAGGTGGTAACGTCGTCCTGTGGCCAAAAAATATGTATGAACAGGAGGCTTATCGCCAACTGGATAACAATACATATTACAAAAAACTCACCTACAATCCGTTGGCAGCCTATAGCGCACAGCTTGATGTCATCATCCAGCAAGCGCTTCGGGACGACATTATCACCAAAGACCTTGCTATGGCTTTGACTGTCACAGAACCTACTGTCCCTACATTGTATCTACTCCCTAAAATCCACAAAAATATCACGTCACCACCGGGTAGACCAATCATATCAGGTAGGGGCAATCTACTGGAGCATGTAAACAGATGGATTGATTTCCATCTCCAACCACTAGTGGTTAATCTTCCGTCATTTCTCAAGGACACAGGAGATTTATTGCGCAGGGTCGATGGCTTGTGTTTAGAGGGTGGTACTCTACTGGTTTCAGCGGACGTTGAATCACTCTACACCAACATCAGGCATAGTGATGGCATTCATGCCGTGAAATATTTTCTCGGCATGTCCAACCTATCCTCAGGGGTGAAGGAACTTCTGCTGAAGCTACTAGAGTTCACCCTCACCCACAACTTTTTTGTTTTCAAGGGGTCTTTCTACCTACAGCTCCAGGGGACCGCTATGGGAGCGGCCTATGCGCCCTCTTATGCCGGTCTCTTCCTGGGGCTGTGGGAGAGGGACCTCTTCCTGTCTTACGAACAGGGATCAATAGAGCGCGTCCCTTTATGGACGCGTTATATTGATGATATCTTCTTCGTATGGCAGGGCACAGCCATCGACCTTGCGCATTTTATATCTCTCTTAAACGGCAATGATCGTAATATCCATTTAACATTTGTGTGGGATACCAATTCCATCGATTTCTTGGATGTGACAATAAAGAGAGACCAATGTGGTCTTCTACAGACGGATATTTTTCGTAAGGAAACGTCGACCAACACCCTATTACACGCGTCCTCAGGTCACCCAAGCCACATGATTAGATCTATTCCAGTGGGACAGTTCCTGCGTTTGCGTAGGATCTGTTCCACGGATGATGATTTTGAATTGAGGGCGAAAGAATTACGGACACGTTTTTTGGTCAGAGGGTATAGTGGTCGTTCGATCAAAAGGGCCTATCAGAGAGCCAAACATTCAGTTCGTCGTGATTTGCTTTATAAGGCAAATCCGAGGTCCGGAATATCATCTGATAATAAGATTCGTTTTATTACCAATTTTCACTCGAGAGCTGACCAGGTGCGGGCGATCTTGGGGAAAGCTTGGCCTATACTATTGACAGATTCAGTAATGAGTAAATTTCTCCCTGAGAAACCTTCCCTGACCTTCAGGCGTGCTAAAAATCTACGAGACCAGTTGGTCCATAGCCACTATTCTGGGCAGCGGCAAACCACATTCTTGGATAATTTCACCCCTAGGGTGGGTTGCGTTCCATGTGGTAGATGCGTTGCCTGCCCTAATGTGGATAGGTGTGATTCATTCACAGACTCTAGTGGTAAGAAATCATTCTCGATCAGACAACGTATCACATGTACCACTAGGTACGTAATTTACTATGCTACGTGTCCATGTGGACTCATATATGTCGGCCTCACAACCCGACAATTAAAAGTCCGCATTCGTGAACACGTGTTGGGCATACAGGCAGCATCTACTCACATGGACGCAGCCACCCTAAAGACAATACCAAGACATTTCAAAACCTACCATAACTGTGATGCCACACTCCTGAGGGTTAGGGGTATTGATACCCTCCAGATCAACATTAGAGGGGGTCAGCTCTCTAAGCGCCTGGCTAGACTGGAGACACGCTGGATCTGGCGATTACAAACCGTCCATCCGGATGGCTTGAATGAATGTCTTTCATTTGCTCCCTTCTTGTAGACTGTGGGCTGCTGTGCATCCTGTGCATTGTATAATTCTCCTGTATGTGTACATATGCATTTTCATTGATTTTATTTTTCTTTTATTCTAGTCTTGAGTGTGGTGCTCCATATCTTAGGTATCCTTGACCGCATCTAGCAACATCATCTATCGATACCCTTATCTTGACACACATGTGACTACGTGCAAATGACCTATTTTTGGGTCCATCCTATCGCAATTGCATTCTGTTATTATTTTTCTTTATCATTTAATTTTTTTGATTATTTTCTTTTTCTTTTCTTTTTTGTTATTCTTTATATTTCTTTTTCTTATTGTATGCGATCCACTATATACTCTGTTAGGGATGACAATTTGACTATTGGAGACATTGGACATTGGTTGGGCACTATGCCATTACATATAAAAGGTGTCCTATAATCGTCACGTTGTGATATTGGTCATCTGTACTGTTCTATATGTCAACATGTGTGCATTGTATGTTCATTACATGCGAAAATTATATATTTATGAGTTCTGCCCACACTCGAGTTACGGCTGTGTGTATATACACGCATTTTTATATTTTTATATTTTGTACTGTCTATTATACATTCATACTTTTTCTTTTCCTATTTGGTTTATTTCGTTCTCATTATGGTTTAGGTTTTGTTTACTCACCTTTATTATAGTCACTGTTTAGTATTGTCATATGTACATTTAAAAGTTTTTTGTATTGGCTTCTTTTCTCTTTTTATCCATATCTTCTGTAGACAGTAATATAGTTTTTTATTTGTTTCTAAAGTAATGGTTGCCGGTAGTGTTACTGCGCATGTCTGTATGAACGGTGGACATCATGAGATTCTGGCATTTGGTCTTCATAGAAATGGCCGCCGCCAATACTACTGCGCATGTCCTGAGTACTCTTGCATCATATACAAGCATTGTGCTACTGCGCATGTCAGTGTCCGTACTTCCGGTATCCCGCACTGCTGAACTGGGGACGCCTATCCACATGGGGCCCCATGTGTTCCAGCGTTCCCCAATGATAGCGTGGGGTCCGGTTGTTATGGTTACGACGTTTATGGATTTGTTATGCCATCTAAATGCAAGTAGTCTCTGGTGTTCTATAATCAAAGAAAAGGTGTGCACGATAATCAAGACACAGGTGCTACTTCCGGGTACATGTGTATTTAAGACACGGCTGTTTAAGCTGTAACCTTGCCCCCTGAAGAAGGAAGGAAGGAACCATCCGAAACGCGCGTTGGGGTGGCAAGGGCAGCCTGTGTGGTGTCACATTGTGACTCTATTGGTATGTACTGCATTACCATTATTATTCACTATCTACCTCTATATACATTTCTATGTATCATAACTATGTTGAATACTAGTACACATAAGTAGCATGAGGTATCTTTATACCTCTATCTTCCACACGTGGTTTCCCTTGCTGTATTTGTATTTTGTATTGTGACACATGCAGTATCCATCTGTTGTGCAATTCTTTTATCCTATTATATCAATAAAGTTTTTCTACTTGTTCTATATTTGACCTTAGACTGCTTATTTCTCTCGGCTTATCCAGGTCAAGTAGTAAGTCTGGCCACCGATTTCTCTCTTCGAGTGGTACAGTCTTCAGCAGGTCAATGACGATATGATTCATCTTCTCACAGAGACCATTGGTTTGGGGTGGTACGGTGTGGTTCTTATCTTCTTACACCCGTACAAGTGACAGAACTCTTTGAACAGTTCGGCCTCGAAGGCTGGGCCTTGGTCAGTTAGCACCTGCTCAGGATATCCGTGTGGTCTGCAGAAATACGCTTGGAACGTCTTTGCTGCTGTCTCTGCCGTCAGGTCTTTGACAGGGGCGACCACCAGGAACCTGAAGTAGTGATCCACCATAGTCAGGGAATAGGAGTATCCTGACCGGCTGGGTGACAACTTGACATGGTCCAGGGCCACGATCTCCAAGGGACAAGTCGTCTTGATGGGTTGCAGGGGTGCCTTCTGACTGCTGTAGTCCTTTCTTCTGAGGCCACAGGGTCCACAATTCTGGCACCACCTCTCGATGGAGCTGCGCATTCCCACCCAATAGAAATGACACTTCAACAGGGTCTCCAGCTTCTTCCAGCCAAAGTGTCCCGCTTGATCGTGGTAGGCTTCTAACACCATCTGGATGTCTGCTCTGGGGACTACTATCTGCCATACCATCTCATGGGTCCTTGGGTTGACGTACCTCCGGCACAGCTTCTCACGGTAGATAAACAGCCGGCTTCTCTCATTCCACAGCTGCTTTGCTTGTTGAGGCGCATCCTTCTCCAAGGAGGAACCTTCTTGAGTTATCAGCTCCTTGATTCGGCTGACAACTGGATCGCTATCCTGAGTCTCCTTCCAGCTGTGGTGAGGTAAAGGATTTAACGTCTTACCACGCGACCTCCTGCAGGCTTGTTGCTCGTGGATCATCCCATTTCTGTGAAAGGCAGGTAGTTCAATCTCTTCCAGATCATCCACTTCTTCTTCTGTGTCCGATTCATGAGGCATCCTGGATAGGGCATCAGCGTTGGCATTCTTGCGGCCTGCTCGGTACTTGATTGTGAATTGGTAGTTTGACAGCCGAGCCATCCAGCGTTGTTCCATGGCTCCCAGCTTAGCTGTTTCAAGATGCGTCAAGGGGTTGTTATCAGTGTAGGCAGTGAACTTGCTGGAGGCTAAGTAGTGCTTAAACCTCTCCGTGATGGCCCAGACCAGTGCCAGGAACTCCAACTTGAAGCTGCTATAGTTCTCTGGGTTCCTCTCGGTCGGGCGGAGCTTCCTGCTTGCATAGGCGATGACTTTCTCCAGGCCATTTTGCTTCTGACTGAAGACAGCTCCCAATCCATCATTGCTGGCATCAGTATACAGCAGGAACGGCTGGCTGTAGTCAGGGTAAGCTAGGATCTCATCACCTGTCAGGATCTCCTTCATTTCCTTGAATGCTTCTGCCTGTTCTTTACCCCAATGGAATGGAGAATTTCTGTTCTTGAGGGACTGTCCCACCAGGAGGTCTTGCAGAGGCGCTGCTTTCTTGGTGTAATCCTTCACAAACCTCCGGTAGTATCCTGTCATTCCCAGGAACTGTCGCACCTCCTTGAGATTTTTCGGCTCCGGCCATTTCTGGATGGCGGTGATCTTCTCAGGGTCTGGCGCTACTCCTTCTGAGCTAACAATATGTCCCAGATACTGTACTTTTTGTTTGAGCAGATGGCACTTTGAAGGCTTCAGTTTCATCCCATACTTGGACAGTGACTCGAATACCTCCGCCAGGTGCTTCAAGTGATCTTCATACGTCTTGGAGTACACAATTACGTCATCCAGGTACAGCAACACAGTTTCAAAGTTGAGATGTCCCAGGCAGCTCTCCATCACTCTCTGGAACGTTCCAGGGGCACTGCTGAGTCCAAACGGCATTCTGTCAAACTCACAGAGTCCCATCGGGTGGTGAAAGCCGTCTTCTCCCGATCCTCCTCAGCCACAGCTACTTGCCAGTACCCACTAGTGAGGTCAAGGGTGGAAAAGTAGTTAGCAGTTTTTAGTGCAGCTAAGGATTCCTCAATGCGTGGTAAAGGGTATGCATCCTTATGTGTAATGCGATTTACTTGTCTGTAATCTACACACATTCTCATGCTTCCATCCTTTTTCCTGACTAGGACTAGAGGTGCTGCCCAGGGACTACAACTATCCCTTATCACCCCTGCTTCCTTCATGTCACGCAACATTTCCTTGGCTTTCTGGTAGTGTGCTGGTGGTATAGGCCTGTACCGTTCTTTAATGGGAGGATGATTGCCTGTGGGGATGTGATGTTGAACCCCTTTAATTTTCCCAAAGTCGAGTGGGTGTTTGCTGAATACCTGCGCATACTCCTGAACTACTCGGTATACTCCTTGTTTCTGGTGGGCTGGAGTGGTGTCTGTCCCGACATGGAGCTGCTGACACCAATCCTCCACCTGGGTGGTTGGACCGTTATCCTCCACTGGTTGTGGGGAGGTTAAGGGCTCCGTCGGGTGAATGGAGTTATTATCCACAGCATGTAACTTAGCAACAAAGGCATAACGTGGTAATTTGACTTCATCCTCTCCCCAGTTGAGAAGTCGCACTGGCACCCTCCCATTATGTACATCCACTACCCCTCTGGCAGTCAAGAGTGTAGGTCTGTGCTCTGAACAATGGGGCTCTACTACTGCTTGGTAGTTCTGTCCTCTCAGACCTATTGCTGCTCTACACCAAATAAGCATTTCACTCATTGGGGGTATCACAATGGGGTTCGGGTTACCCGTACATTACCAATCTCACCACCGGTCAGTTTCACTTGCTGCTGGCACATCAGGGTTCGGATCTCCTTCCGGATCACTCCCTTTTGCCTTGGTCTGGCAACATCGGCGAGCTGTCGGAGTAAAAACACAACCTCCTCCAAACAGTTACTAATAATGTTAGTGCCTAAAACCACATTCAACCCATTTTCCTCATTAACAGTCTTTACTACAAGAAGTCCCTGATCCTTCAGCTCCACTCTCCCCACTTTTACGTCTACGTTTTTAGCCCCCAGTAAGTCAAGAGGGAGGCCATTAGAGGCGTATACGGCAAAGTCAGGGTTTGGGGGTTGGAGACCGTCACTGGACCAGTATCTATTGTAGAGAACATCAGGTATGACGGTTACCTGAGATCCAGTGTCCAGCAGGGCAGGGATTGCGATCCCGTCCAGTATGATGGACAGGTATGGTCTTCCTCCCACAAACCTGCGGTTCCAGTCTGAGGGGCCTGAGGAGTCTATTCCTGGGTGTTGGCCCTCGGACCCAGGATTTGCTCGTTTAAAGGACACCGACGTGCTGGGTGACCTTCTCTGTGGCAGCGGTAGCAGATGATCTCTTGGCGAGGATGATGCTGGTCGCGGATCCTTCCTGGGGGTGGCGTTGTCCTCCTCCGGTGGGGCGACGTCCTCCCTCTCCTCCGGCGCATCCAAGGGACATCCTCTGGGCAGTCAGCTAGCAGGATCTTTCCTTCTTCCTCCGTCGGCAGTTGCAGGGCACTCATTACAGTGGCCAGGTTTTTGGTCAACTGGCGCACTTCTGAGCGCAGACAGTCCAGCTCAGTAGGGGGCGCCACCTGCGTTTTGGCTTCCGCAACCAGCGGGGAAAAGGTGGATGCTGCTGGCTTTAGGGTGGCTTCACTCGGGTGACACTGGGTTGCCATCTCGGGTGTTTCCAGGGGTCGCAGTCCTTTTATAGCCATATCCTTAAGGGCATCAAAGGTAGCATCAGGATGATCCAAGGACCACCAGTGCACAGTCCTGCTTTCCGCTTGGGACCTCAGTCCCGTACAAATTGTTCCTTTAACATTTTATTTTCGTTGGAGACACTCATGGGGTTAACTTGTTTAAGAGCTCGCAGGGCCCCTTGTAGTCGGCAGGCATAGTCCCTAATGCTATCATCTGGTTTCTGGGAGCATTGTAAAACCTCATCCGGAGATCTGTTTCAGTGCGGTCCTCAAAGATAGTCTGTAGCTTTAAGAAAATTGCAAGCACTGACTCCTGGTCTGCAGCTGTCCAAGTCTCTACTTCCCTTTCTGCAGCACCAGTCAGTTGTCCCACTACCACTGCAGCTCTTTGTTTCTCTGTCATAGGGTACATGTCCATTATGCTGCATATTTTTCGCTTGAACCCTGACAGGGTGTCTGGCTTGCCAATGTACTGAGGGACTACTTCGCTCCAGGCATGTATGGCAGCGTTAGCGGTACTATCGGGGCCACAGGACCAGGTGAGGGGCCAGCATTTCCAGCCTGTGCGCAGCGCCGGTGGGTAAGTCATTGGGGCCGTCGGCCTGGGCCGCGCTGTCGGCTTGCTGCTGCGACATGTCTGCGCCCCCCTAGTTAAGCGTGGCCTACCTTCTCTGAAGGCTGCAGCTCTGCAGGGCACAGCGATGTGTAGAAGGACCTGTGTCGCCGGCGCTCTGACGTCAGAGCGTTCACTGAAGCTCTTCACAGGACCTGCCGCCGCGTCAGCGTTGGGGGCGTGTCCAGGACTCAGCGCGCTTTTGCAGGTACACCCACTAGTTTTCACGCCGTGGCGCTGTAAATGGCGGGCAATGGCGGGCAAATGGCTGGGAAATCTTCACCACATACAAAACACAGTCTTTTAGTGAGGCACACAGTACCCGGTGGCAACGGGCACAAGTTACTCCGTTGCTGCAGGGCACGAAATCCTGTTTGTGACGCCAGGACAGATGAGTCGCACAGCCAGGGTTTTGGGGGTACTCGGCACCGAGCCCGTTGATGTCTATGGGGAATGTCACGGGTAGCACAGCTCGGTCCGTGCCCTGGGCGCTCACTGTAATGTGGGATATTTACAGGTTACTTGAATGATGATATGGGGATTCGTGACGCGACTTGTGGTATCTGGTCAGGATGACCAGCGCTGCTATGCAGATCCACTGGAGGGTTAATATTGTGCAGCTAGATGTTAAGCCTTCCACAAGTAAGACTGAGTCCTCCAGGGCAGATAGATGAGTAGGGATGCAGGACAGACGGGGACCCGGCAGTCAGGGGCAATAAGGGAGACACACACATAAGTCACTTTAGTACCTTTACTGAAGATGTTGCAGGCACTTCCCGGAGCGCTGTCGGGTGAAGGGTGCACATCCAGATTCCTCCACTTGGTAGGTGTGTGGCCTCCTGTTCTCTGCCTTTTTGTAATGAAGTCTTGGCCTGCGTGTAGCTGGGCCTAGCTTAGTCTCCATCTTGTACCTGGCTGACCTTGTGGTTGGACCTCTTCTTGAAGAACACAGTCTCTATTTGCCGTGCACGGCTAGACTCCGTCCTCCTGATCCTGCTACGTATCAGCTCTGTGGTACTCCTGGGACTTGTAGTCCTCCAGGAACTCCGGTGTTCTCCTAATGGGCCGTTGAGATCCCTATAGGCTCGGACCCCGGTGTCCGGTAATGCTTGCTGAGATGAGCTATAGAGGCTCCTCTGTCTCAATAACTTTCCACTCGCCTTCGGCCTACCTAGATCCTCACACGATCACACACTGGCAGTTGGTGGGCTGCCTCTTCACCGCTCTCTAAGCGTCGGCGCGCTTCTCACTAAGTTGCACTCCTAGCTTCAGCTCTGACTAGGCTGGAGTGATATCTGTTCACTCTCTACTAGACTCCACTTGCTTTCTTGAACTGAATAGCTCTGCAGCCTCTCTAACCTCAGCTCTGCACTTCCCTCACTGCAGACTGACTGAGCCCTCTGAGGTGGCTGCACTGAACTGCTCTCAGAGATGACTGAGCAGAACTGGCTTGATGTTTCCTGTGTTAAACTCTTTTTATATGTCTTACACAGCTCCCTTTGGTGGTCTTTGGGGATAAGATGAACGTGTGTGAATGTGAATAATGACCTCTAGTGGTATCTTCTTTCAGTGCACCCTTCTGGAAGATATGGATCCAGTCGCAGCTGGGCTCCACAGTAGCACCCTAGGCAGTTGCCTTCCCCTCGTCCCGGCCCTGTTGAGGGGCATTGTGTGTGGCATTATTATATCTAGGGACATGGTTTGTGTCATTTTTACATTCAGGGGCAACTGATGCCAGACTCTTATCCTCAGAAGGCTCCGTGTCTAGGACAACATGGAGCTCATTTATTTATATGAGGAGGATGTGCTGCAAGAAGCTCTAAAGATGTCTTGTCATGCTCCAAAGAGGAGACACATAGGTAGAAGAAGTCATGACGGTCTGGACCAGATGGAGAAGAAAATGAAAGAGAATTAACTCCAATCTGAAAAAAGTAACACCTGTGAGCCTCAAAACTGTAATTGTCACTGTTGTTACTACATTATCTTACAAAGTCTGCAGCATTCCAGTCTGTGAAACACCAACTCTCAAGTTTTTATTCTGGACTGGAAATCTACTGACCGAATAAAGAAAATTAGTAGTTAATTAATAGATACAAAGCAGGGATGTTGAGGGGTGGTTTAGGATGGATGACAAGGTGACCTTTCCAGTACTGTGGTCAAGCTGCAGATTCTCTATTCTGTGTTTCTATGGCATCATTAACACATTAAAGAGAGATAAAAGCTCAGGAGTTATTTCTGCTCTCATTGCTTTACGGTCAGGGTGGAGCGCCCGCCAGGGTCATGGGGAGTACTCGGTACCGGGCCGGTTCTTAAAGGGATGTGACACGGCAGCAGTGACCCGGTCCGTGGCCCTGGGCGTCCAATGAAAATGTGATGATTAAGGGGAAATAAAGTTTATAAAAGATAGTTTGTGACGCTGTAAGGTGGTGAAGGAGTATTAATGTTTCGCCCTGCCCCTTAAAGGGAATCTGTCACCCCAATTATGCCATATCAAGAAAAGATATGGCTGAATAGTGCATCCCAAAGCTATCGGTAGGTATCATATATCCTGATACCCCCGTTTTCATATCAAAATATCTTAGTAAAGTTCGGTTTTTGCGCTGGCAATCAGGGCGGTCAGGTCAGGAGGGTGGCGTTTTCCTTGTCCTCCCCCCCCACTCTTCGGCATCACTTGCGTATCGCGTCTGTGAATCCCACAGACGGCGTTCAGCTTCCCGCAATTGCGCATTTCAAATTTGGCCCGGCGCATGCGCAGTGTGCTTTGCCCAGCTGTGGGCAAAGCATAAAATCATTACAGCGCTACTCTTTCCTTGCCCCGGAAGTCGTCCAAGGCAAGCAGTCATTTCCGGGGCAAGGAAAGAGTAGCGCATGCACTGTAATGATTTTATGCTTTGCCCACTGTTGGGTCCTGGCGCCAAAACCTGCCTGCCAATATGCCAAGGTCTGCCCCTGGTGGGAGCAGATGAAGAGGAGGAAGCCTCGCCCCCTGCTACTGCCCAACAATGGAGCGGAGAAGCAACTGGAGGCGGTCCAACCTGGTGACGGGCGGGACCCAGAAGAAAACTACAAGTGCTGCTGTGGCGGCCTAGGCCGCATGGAACGGAGATGGCGACAGAACGAAGCCGAAAGAACCCGGCCCGTCAGACAGTTGGAAGAAAGCACCCCACTTACCAGCATCCGGAAAGTTCTTCAGCACAGAGTTGGCGGCTGCCAGAAACAACAGCGTCCCTAGGACCTGAGCCCTTGGGTGTGGAGCCGGCGCCTCGAAGTCCTCTGCAGTGGGAACAATCAGCGGAGCCATCGTCTCAACGTTCTTTGGAGGCGGAACCATTGGCACAACGTCAGGCAGGGGAATCCTGTAGACGGAACCTTTGTTCCTAGTTCAGCGGAGACTGGAACTGGCGTCCGCCTTCGAGGAACCGCTACCGGAAATCGAGAATGAGCCAGAGCTCTGTCTACCAGTGGACTGCGCAGCCGTCCCCGCGGAAGGATCCAGCATTCCCGGGAACGGCCGCGGCCTACGTTCCTGCGTCTGAGCGGGTGAGTGCACCTCAGCCACTAACCCAGAAGGGATGGTTCTTATCATGGGCCCACGTCTCTGAGGCCATCGTTCGCCCATGCATTGCGGTGGGGGGATCTGCTTCTGAACCCCGACCCTCTGAGGCCCGGCCTATTTCCCACTCCGTCACCTCCATCACCTCCCAGTGCGCCTCTTTTGCACCATTCACAGAGGGCCCAGACCGAACTCAGCCTTTATCTGCCACTGCTTCAGTGTCGTGGCAGCCAACGACTCCTGCGGCTGCAGAGTCATCTACGGGCCAAAATTGGGCATGGGATTCAGCCACGTTTACAGCAGCACAAAGAACCCGCCGCTGATTTGTTTGAACTGAACTATCATAAAAGTAAAAGTGTTGCGGACGTTGCATCTTGAAAAATTGCGGGCCTGGCAAGGAGCCCTAAACCTCCCCCAGAGTCGGGTGTAATGCGGCCGGATGGCCTAATGTGCACTGCGTTTGTTTTTTCCACTTCTTTTCCACTTCTTAAAGGACTCTACTCCCCTCAAAGGAAGGGGGAGCTCATCTCTTTGAACTGCTGTCTCATCGAGAAGTATAAATATGTGTTATGTCCCCTTGAGGACTGGAAACCAGGAGTGTTACTTCTGCACCATGGACTGTGGTGCGAATTAATGTGGCTTATGTTAAGCCAAATGACTGTCGGTTTTCTTGCACTTTTTCCAGTATTTTGTTTTTTGTATTGTGCGTTGGTCGAGGACGACCAAGTTTAAGGAAAGGGGGGGTGTAAGGGGGTGAAGGAGTATTACTGTTTCTCCCCACCCCTTAAGTGTACTTATTGTTTGCTATGTAAATAATTATTATGTAGTTATAGACATCCAGTGGTACTGCTACATAGTTCTATGTATTACCACTATTATTTATGGTACTGCCACATTCATTATGTGTTACCAGTATGTATATAATATTGTACATGCGTTGTGTTCTTTCAGTCAACACTGTTTATAATGTATCTGATGTGTGCTAACGCTCTTGTGTATTTTAGGGAAAGTTAGGTGCTGTCTTCTGGGGCCACTAAAGGAGGGCACCTTAGTATATAGTTCTCATATCCTGGGTAAGTATAGTTCTGTTGCGGGCCACTAGATGGGGGCATAGTCAGGGCCGGCGTCAGCACCCGGCATACCCGGGCAAGTGCCGGGGCCCTGAGCAGGCGGGGGCCCACTCGCCGTCGGGCACCCCAGCGCCGGTTAGCGGTGCCAGCGCTGCCACTGGCCCCCCCCACTTGCTCAGGGTCCCTGGCGGCAGCCGGCGCAATACTCACCTCTCCCCGTGCCTCCGCTGCCACAGCTCCGGGCTCCAGGGGGCACCTGCAGGGCGCCGGCGCTTCCTCTCTCATAGCAGCACCGCTGAATGATGTCATCATTCAGTGGCCTGCTGTGGCAGAGAGGGCGCAGACGCCGGACAGGTGAGAGATGTGTGTGTGCTGCGCTGCTGTATGTGTGATGGTGGTGGGGGGAGGCAGTGATGGTGGTGATGATGATGGGGAGGCAATAATGATGGGGAGGCAATGATGATGATGATGGGGAGGCAATGATGATGGGGAGATGATGATGATATTAATGGGGAGGCAATGATGATGATGGGGAGGCAATGATAATGAGGAGGCAATGATGATGATGATATTAATGGGAGGCAATGATGATGATGATGATGGGAGGCAATGATGATGGGGAGATGATGATGATGATATTAATGGGGAGGCAATGATGATGATGATGATATTAATGGGGAGGCAATGATGATGATGATGATGATGGGGAAGCAATGATAATGGGGAGATGATGATGTAGATGATGATGATGGGGAAGCAATGATAATGGGGAGGCAATGATGATGATGATATTAATGGGGAGGCAATGATGATGATGATGATGATGGGGAGGCAATGATGATGATGAGGCTATGATGATGGGGAGGCAATGATGATGATGGGCAGGCAATGATGATGATGGGAGGCAATGATGATGATGGGGATTCAATGATAATGATGATGGGGAGGCAATGATAATGATAATGGGGAGTCTTTCCACAGCGCCCTTTCCTGAGCCGTAACAGTGCAGAACGCAGCACAGTGTAGAGGAGAGCTCCATATTTTGTATGGAGCATTATATGTGGTCCAGTATTCTGTATGGAGCATTATATTGGGTCCAGTATTCTGTATGGAGCATTATATGGGGGATGGGGGTGTGACATCCTGCATGGGGTATTATATGGGTGATGAGGGGGAGACTATGTGGTGCCCATAATACTGTGTGGAGGACTGTACTGTCCGGTCTGTACTGTGCGCTGTGAGGATTTGGCGGTTTTTGAGCTATTGTACAATTTACAATAGATGTCACTCATGTAATGGAAGAAGAGAAGTGTTTGGCATTGTACTATACCTATATTTCTCTGCAGTATCTGTGCATCATGAATCGTGGTCTGTGTTAAGGGGGCCCACTGAGACTCTTTCGCCCGGGGCCCATAAAAACCTGGAGCGGGCCCTGGGCATAGTAGTGGGCTTTAGTAGGTAAAGCTGGTAGGAATTTTGCAA
This sequence comes from Oophaga sylvatica, assembly GCA_033576555.1. Classification (NCBI taxonomy): domain Eukaryota; kingdom Metazoa; phylum Chordata; class Amphibia; order Anura; family Dendrobatidae; genus Oophaga; species Oophaga sylvatica. Next base: position 24,840 of record JARQOD010004977.1, read on the forward strand.
AGGGGTTAAGTGTAGGAGGGGCTGCCGGGTAGTAAGGAGAGGGTTCTAGTTAGATTAGCTCAGATGGGGCCAGCGTGCCCAAGTGTCCACAAGGGCTTAGGCCCGGACAACAAGCAGCCAAGCAACGTTTAAGGACATTAACCCACGTTACCCACGGCCGCTGCATAGTCTCACAGTGGCCCTGTACAGAGAAGAAAGATGTAGCATCTTACCGCCTGGGCTAATGCTTTTAGGGCAGAAGTTGGCTGGACCAAGGAAGTGAGGGAAGCTGGAGCTTCAACGAGTTCAGTACAGACGGGCCTGATGCTTCACCGGGGGCCAACAAATGTAGTGACTGATGAATTCAGTTCTGGGGCGAAGCAGGCTGAAGGAAATGTCATTATAGTGAGGTCAGGCCTGGAAGGAACTGGGGAGCAGTCTAGTATGGACCTGTTGTGCCAACTGTGGATGTAATGTGTGAAGAATTAAGTAAAGAGTATGTTCAAGTTATTCTGGACTGTGTCTCCATTACTGGGGGTCGCCTGGAAGAGGGACCGTCGACGCCTAGGAGGTGCTCAGGAGAGATGGAATCTGGAGATGCAGGTATGCCAGAGGAAAGAACACAGTTTCATGTAGGGTAAGGACTGGACATGGACGTTGCAGTAATTCAGATCACGACACTGTCCTCTCACTCCCTTACAATGCCACCTGTGGTATTTGGCAAATAAGGTGTTAGCCGACGCTGCAGATTCAGTCCACTGGGGCAGTTGTTGATGCAGCAAGTTGGTACTGCGCTCCACAGGCAGAGCTATTCCCCATGGCAGTGAAAGTGGAAAATGATGATGATGATTGTTGTAGTGCAGGGCTGAGGTGATGCAGCAAATAAACAGGAGGACACAGCAGTGTCAATCTTCACAGTTTTACTTACAGTTCTGATGTTACAATCCCCAGTCGGGGTGCTGTGTCCTCAGGGTCTGTGTCCATCAGCTCTCAGTACTTGGGGTGCACGTTGCCAGGGCTCCCTTAGATGTTCCTTTCCTGGCCATCTCACTACACTGGCTACCGCCTCTCCTGCCTGCGTCTTCACACACAGTGTCCTGACCAATAGACTCAGATCTTGTCGGGCGACGTTGGTCAGATGGTGAATCCAGGCCCACGGATGGATTCCTCACTATCCATGCCATAGGACCCCTTCTGTGCTCCCGGGAGCTTCCTTCGTCTCTCCCGCTCAATTCTCTCCCGTTTTCCTCTTTCACTCCTCACCTTTGGTTTCTCAGACGAACTAACTTCTTCCCGCTTCTTAAGCTTCTCCCCTTTTTCTACCTTCCCACCCACTCCTCAACACCCTTTCCTACTCAGCCTGGGATGGGGCATCCTCCCAAAGGGTACACCTAGATGCCCTGATTGAACTGATGTGTGTTGGGTGTGAATGTTAGAGTCCATGCGTAGTGCCCCTCCCTTACCTGAGAGTGGATACCACACCCTGGATGAGGTGCAGTACCTCTGTGGTGACTAGACCCAGGGGCACCACAAGGGACAAGTCATTGCTAAAACAAAGCTTTCATTGTTTCCAAAGATAATTTAATATGTATTCGTCTATACAGAAACTTTCATTTTATATTTATAGCACTACATTTATGTGACAGATTTTTTTATGTGCAGATAAAATATAAAAATACATATGAAAAATTCTTCCTGATATTTTTTTTAACTAAATAGTTGAAAATTGTGTAAATTATTCTATAATACATCTTTACATTTGCCGGAGCTTCATTTTCCTGATACCGATTGAAAATCTGCATAAATCATGAATTAAAAACATAACATGCTGTTTACCTGCAGCTACCACTAAGGGAGCAAGAGTCTGGACTGATGCTGTGCATACATGAAATCTGTGTATCACAGTATGCAGTAGCTCCCTCTAGTGGTGGCTGCAGGCTGACAAAATTCAATCATTTAAAATCTACGTAAATTCAGGGTATTTGGAACTCTCTATCACGAAAAAAAAATCTCACAATTTTCAGTTGAACGGTTTCTGCCTCTAAAAGAAAATTTTGGAAACTGTAATATTAACAAAAATTTAAATTTTGTTTGTAATTTTGCTAAAATTTTCTAATTTGAAAACAATCAGAGAAAAGTTTTTTTTCTTCACTGTTTTTCCTTTGCAATGTGATCACGAAATTTCCCTTGGTCAATTTCCCTTTTTAATTAGAATCCTGTCCTTCAAGTAGCCCGGACGATCTTGGAAATGTCACTAGAATACAGAGGATACGCACTATCTTTCCACTCACAGACACCAGGGAAAATTGATCATTGAAATTGTATGAGAGCAAACATGGTTTTCTTTGAGCATTATGTGGTAAGGGAGAGAGGTGACATTTTCCAGAGCAAAGTGACATTGTGAATCAGCAGGACGGCCGGGAATTGTAACTGTTTTACTTTCATCAGTCGCAATTGTACAGTTTTTTATTAAGAGATACAATGCGACTCAATAGCTCTGCAGCGCTCTGAAAACAATGTCAGCTATGAGGTCAATTAGACATCAAGCATGTAGAGAGGGAAAACTGCTGAAAAATGTTGTCTGATTTATTTTTGCCAATTGTGTTTTGCAGTAATTAACTTAATTTGAAGACAGTTGCAAACTAAAGCGGGTCAAAATGGAAGATTTTTCTTTCTTTTGTTAATGGTTTCATTTCGGACTTTTGGATACAGATGTTGCAATACACACTAGGTATTACGCCTGATGGTTCGAGACACCAGGGGGTGCGGACCTCTACAATGTTCTTCTTACTGGTCCTCAGACAGATTCCCTTGGATGACAGTGCTCAGGCTGCCGGGCCTTTAATTCTCCTTACACTGCGAGCACATACATTCAGCGTTCACTACTGAATGCTGTGGTGCATGTAATGAAAGGTTACTTCTTGACACTGGCCAAGGTCTTTGTGGGTGGTATTAGCATGCTCTGTCCTCCCACTGATGCATACAGCAGTCCCAACGTCTCCTGTGATGTACATGGTCCTGCCTCAGCATCTGCTGTGCTGTATATGCTTCTGCCCGAGTGTCTCCTATGTGATGTATATGATTCAGTTCCAGTGTCTCCTATGTGATGTATATTCTCCGACTTCAGTGTCTCCTGTTATGTATATGCTCCAGCCCCAGTGTCACCTATGTGATGTGTATACAGCAGTCTCAGTGTCTTCTATGTGATGTATAAACACCAGTCTCAGTGTCTTCTACGTGATGGATACAGCAGTCTCAGTGTCTTTTATGTGATGTATATGCTCCAGCCCCAGTGTCACCCAGTGTTGCCTATGTGATGTATATAGAGCAGTCTCAGTGTCTTCTATTTGATGTATAAACACCAGTCTCAGTGTCTTCTATGTGATGGATACAGCAGTCTCTGTGTTTCCAATGTGATAATATACAGTGACTTATGAAAGTATTCATCCCCTGGGCGATTTTTGTCTTTTGCTACCTCACAACCTGGAATTTAACTGTTTTCTTTAGTGTTTGCATCAGGTCTTTTAAAGAACATGCCTACAATTGTGAACATTTGGTCTTCTTTTTATTGTAAAGCAAACAGCAAATAGTGCAAAATAACTGAAAACTTCAGTGTTTATAATTTGTCACACACCCCCAGAGTCAGTACTTTGTAGAACCTCCTTATGCAGCAATTATATGGGCAAGTCGCTTTGGATGAGTCTCTATGAGCTTTCCACATCTTTCCGCTGGGATTTGTGCCCATTCCTCAAGGCAAAACTGCTCCAGCTCCTTCAAGTTATATGGTTTCCTCTTGTGAACAGTAATCTTCAAATCTGACCACAGATTCTCCATTGGATTAAGATCTAGGCTTTGACTAGGTGACTCCAAAATATTTACACGCTTCCCTTAAACCACTTGAGTGTTGCTTTAGCAGTATGCTTTGGGTCATTGTCTTGTTGGAAGGTGAACCTCCTTCCCAGTCTCAAATCACTGACAGACTGAAACAGGATTTACCCAAGAATATCCCTGTATTTTGCGCCATTCATCATCCCTTTGACTTGGCCCTTTTTGCCAAAAAACATCCCCACAGTATGATGCTGCCACCACCATATTTCACTGTGGGGATGGTGTTCTTGGGGTGATGAGCTGTGTTGGTTTGGCGCCAGACATAGCATTTACCTTGGTGGCCAAAAAGTTCAATTTTGGTCTCATATGACCATAGCACCTTCCTACATACATTTGGGGGGTCTCCCACATGTCTTTTGGCAAACTCAAAATGAGCCTTAGAATTTTTGAGAGTAAGTAAAGACTTTTTTTCTGCCCACTCTTCCATAAAGGCCACCTCTATGTAGTGTACAGCTTATTGTGGTTGTATGGACAGATACTCCAGTCTCTGCTTGGGAACTCTGCAGCTCTTTCAGGGTCACCTTTGGTCTCTGTCATGCTATCTGATTAATGCCCTCCTTGCCCGGGCAGAGCGTATTGATGGACGGCCTTCTCTTGACAGGTTTGTTCTGGTACCATGTTCTTTCTATTTGATGATAATGGATTTGTGCTTCAGGGAATCATCAGAGATTGAGATATTTTCTTATAACCCAACCCTGACTTGTACTTCTCAACAACTTTGTGCCTGACTTGTTTGGAGATCTCCTTGGCCTTCATGGTGTTGTTTGGAGATCGCCTTTGGTCTTCATGATGGTGTTTGGAGATCTCCTTGGTCTTCATGGTGTTTGGTTAGTAGTGCCTCTTGTTAACGGTACTGCAGCCTCTGTTGATTTCAGAAAAGGTAAAGTGTATATACTGACAGACATGTGACACTTGGATTGCACACAGTGGACGTCCTGTCACTAAGCATGGGACTTATGAAGGGAATTGCTTGTACCAGATATATTTTGGGACCCTATAGCAAAATTGATGAATACATATGCACATGCAAATTTTTAGTTATTTGATCTCATAAATTTAATTTATTCCTTTATTTTTCTCACTTCACTTCACTAACTTAAACTATATAGTGCTGATGCATCACACACAAATCAGATTACAATAATAATAATATTGAAGCACAGGTTGTAATGTAATAGATAGGTAGAAAGCCAATGAGGGTGAATACTTTCGCAAGCCACTGTTGTTGTGAATGGGCTTGAGATGAGTTCTGAGCAGAGGCTCCCTCTGGTGGTTACAAGCGGTACTGGTCTGTCCAGTGAAGATTGTGAAGATTGTGAGGATTGGGAATCAGGTGTTACTGACTGGTCTTATATAAGGGAGTCACCTTCCCATCAGGGTTGCCGGTGATCAATTGTTCTGGTCTCTATCCTTGATTCCTGTTTCCCTTGTAGCCTGCTGTGTCGTGTCTGCATCTCCTGCTAACAGATAAGACATTTTCTTCTTTTTGTTTTTGTGCTTGATTTTTGCATTTTGTCCTGCACTTCTGTGGGGGCCTTCAGGGTCCCCTCCGGGGCTTTTGCCCTCTCAGTTTAGTTCAGCCACTGATGTTTGTACTTTTGCTTTTTCCAGTTTTTTCAGTGGCTGCTGTTTTGATTTTGTTACACCAGAGAACTAATTTAGGTGGTAGAGGTCGTGTGATCTCAGGTGTTTTTGAAATTAGTAGAGTTGGTGCTTTTCAGGGTTTTCTGGGATTGCAGTAAGTACCCTTCCTATCCTTTTCTATTTAGTTAGTTTGGGCCCCAGCGTTTGCTCTTACTATTTTCTGTCTGTGTCAGTATTTCTTCTTGTCTAACCGCCATTACATGTTTGGGGGCTTTCTATTATCTTTGGGGTTCTGCTCCGGGCAGATAGCTTTCCTATTTCTATCTTTAGGTGTAGTTAGTTTCTCAGGCTGTGACGAGGCGTCTAGGACCAACGTAGGAACGCTCCACGGCTGCCTCTAGTTGTGGTGGTTAGTCAGGGTACTGCAATCTCATAGATTCCAACTGCTCTGGTGTATTGCCTTTTTTGCCTGCACTCCTCAGCTACCGAAACATAACACACTGTACTGCAGACCTCCCGCTACTTGAGTTCTATAAATGTAACATGAGCGGTGATTAATTTCCCACTGTGAGATCTGCAATGTAATATACATCTGTGTTCAGAACAATTTACTGCTGCGAGTTCTTATGAAACTTATCTCAAAGCATCAACTGCGGTCCTGACCAACGCAAACTTGGGAAGTCGATTGCGAGTAGTAACATCATCAATACCATCTAATATCACAGTCTCATCAAAGAAAAGAAGTTCCAGCCATCACATTAGTAAGATAATTAAATGTTTGTCAAGTATAGCAGGACAAATTTCAAGTAATTTTGTATGGCCTCCGAGGGATGGTATAAATATCTAAATGGCCCCTGGCAGAAAAAAGGTTCCCCACCGCTGCTGTACACACTTAGATCAGGCGTCAGCACCCGGCGTACCCGGGCAAGTACCGGGGCCCTGAGCAGGCGGGGGGCCCCACTCGCCGTCGGGCACCCCGGCGCCCGTTAGCGGATGAGAGCGGTGCCAGCGCCGCCACTGGGCCCCCCCGCTTGCTCAGGGCCCTGGCAGCCAGCACAATACTTACCTCTTCCCGTGCCTCCGCAGCTCAGGGCTCCAGGGGGCGCCTGCAGGGCGCCCGCGCTTCCTCTCACAGCAGCGCCGCTGGATGACGTCATCATTCAGCGGCTGGCTGTGGCAGAGAGTAAGTACGGGCGCCAGTGATGCTGCGGGACTGCCTGCGGTGCGGACGCCGGACAGGTGAGATGTGGTGTGTGCGTCAGTGTGTGTGTGTGTGTATGTCTGCCTTTGTGTGTGTATGTAGTGCGGTGCTTTGTGTGCGTGTATGTGAGAGAGTGCTGCAGTGCTGTCTTTGTGTGGTGCTGTATGTGTGATGGTGGTGGGGGAGGCAGTGATGGTGGTGAGGAGGCGAAGATGATGGGGAGGCGATGATGATGGGGAGGCAATGATGATGATAATGGGGAGGCGATGATGATGATGGGGAGGCAATGATGATGATGGGGAGGCAATGATGATAATGGGGAGGCGATGATGATGATGGGGAGGCAATGATAATGATGGGGAGGCAATGATGATAATGGGGAGGCAATGATGATGATGATAGGGAGGCAATGATGATAATGGGTAGGCAATGATGATGATGATGGAGAGTCAATGATGATAATGGGGAGGCAATGATGATAATGGGGAGGCAATGATGATGATGGGGAGGAAATGGTGATGATGGGGAGGCAATGATGATAATGGGGAGGCGATGATGATGATGATGGGGAGGCAATGATGATAATGGGGAGGAAATTATGATGATGGAGAGGCAATGATGATAATGGGGAGTTGATGATGATGATGGGGAGGCAATGATGATGATGATAGGGAGGTGATGATGATGATGGGGAGGCAATGATGATGATGATGGGGAGACAATGATGATGATGGGGAGGCAATGATGATAATTGGAAGGCAATGATGATGATGGGGAGTCAATGATGATAATGGGGAGGCAATAATGATGATGATGGGGAGACAATGATGATAATGAGGAGGCGATGATGATAATGGGGAGGCAATGATGATGATTGGGAGGCAATGATGATGATAATGGGGAAGCAATGATGATGATAATGGGGAGTCTTTCCACAGCACCCTTTCCTGAGCCGTACCAGTGCAGAACGCAGCACAGTGCAGAGGAGAGCTCTATATTTTGTATGGAGCATTATATGGGGTCCAATATTCTTTATGGAGCATTATATTTGGCCCATAATACTGTATGGAGGACTATGTGGTGCTATAATATTGTATGGAGGACTGTACTGTCTAGTCTGTACTGTGCGCTGTGAGGATTTGGCTGTTTTTGAGCTATTGTACAATTTACAATAGATATCACTCATGTAATGGAAGAAGTGAAGTGTTTGGCATTGTATTATACCCATATTTCTCTGCAGTATCTGTGCATCATGAATCGTAGTCTGTGTTAAAAGGCCCACTGAGACTCTTTCGCCCGGGGTCCAAAAAAACCTGGAGCCGGCCCTGCACTTTGTGCTATGGTGCATGTGGCCAAACATTTTTGTCTCCCTGATCACAGCACCATGGACATGAAATTACTTGTATTAAAAGGTAACTTCAAATCTCAGAGAGACAGAAGGGTTTGGGAGTATAATCTTATGACAACCTTTGACACACTCAGAGGAGCAATGAATGTGTCGCATGGATTTATGTCTTTTTACATCAATTAAGGAATGTGCTCCTCAGACCTTGTGGGGGCATCACACAACACAGAACCAGACCCCAGTCAGAGGACAATAAAACTTTCACTCCTTATCTATGAACTGTTCCAATATTTATGGCCATAACTGTTTATCCCTCTCCCATAATGATAGTTCTGCTTCACGTCACTTGTCTTATCTATTGCATTTGTTCTCTGCTGTATTGTGTATAAATATGTGATTTTTCAGATGTTGTATTAGTCTTTGCCTGATGAAGAGACCTGAGTAGTCTTGAAAGCTTGCAATTTGTTACAATCTTTTCAGTTAGCCATTAAAAAGGTATCAACTACTGAGGACTCTCAATTCTAAATATTTTTCTATGGTACACTTGAACATTCAAGTACTACCTTTCAACAATTATAGTAGGAATGCCAGCTTAAAAATTTATGGCATATCCAATGGTATATGATATAAAATGACTGATAGAATTGAGTCCCACATCTGAGATTCGGACATGATCTTGAGAACAGGGGCTTGTCTTCCACCACTGTGAATGGAGAGGTAGCACTGCAAACTCGCTCTGGACTTCCATAAAGGTGAGTGGAGAGAGCCAGGCATGCACCTCTCTGTACGTATCTATGAGAGGCAGGGTCTCTTGTCTATGGACATGCTTTAACTGTCTGGGATGAAAATAAAATAACCCTTTAAGTTTTATCTCAGAGCAGGAAAATTTTGACTTCACAATGGCCTCAGGGCAGTGTTGTCTTCACACTTCTGACTCTGGAACTACTGTGAATACCAGAGATAAGTTAATGACAACTTGCCTCACCCAATTCTTGGACTGTCAAAAGGAGTAAGGTCACTTATGGCCCCAGCCCTAACCAATTTTTAACCAATCAATCTACTATCCACTTGGACTGTGAAGGACTAAATTAAGAAAGATCAAAACTGAATGTTCCATTTTGTGTTTGTAACTCCATCTTGTGGTTTATGAGATAAATTCTGTTACTTAACAAGGCTATAGTTCCTGGCCGATATAAAGAAGTAGAGTAAAGGTTATGGGCTGTAATAAAACCAGACCGCTCCAGTATGGACAAGATATAAGATACTCTGAAGAATAAGTATGCTATTGTTCCATTCTATGGTCACGTGGATATGACCATATATGTAGTTTCCAGTCTTCCTGTATTTTCATAGGTTAAAATGTTGTAGGTGTGGTTTTATACTATTGGTTGAAGTACAAACTCACTAAATACTATAAAAGATGATGATGTAATACATGGGGTGGAATCTGTTTCGATTCTCCCAGACAGAAACACGTGTCCGTTTGGTTATTTCTGTTCCTAGCAACGTTCTGTGAATTAATTTGGAAATCACTAGGTCAACCGTGAAGGGTCACTTAGATCCTACCTCAACAGATGGCGCCAAACGTGGGGCCCCCATATAGGGACGCCTCTGCCCCCCGGAGGACAACAAGACAAAGGATCCTCGGACCGGACACAGACACTGGAAAATTGCGACTGATCACCCCCCACAGCCACGGTAAGTTGGCAGTTATACTGTCCAGACTGACCGTTTGGTATGGTTTTCCTGTGTTTGGTGCTGGAAAGAGGATCTGAGGTTTCTCCCCGATGGTGGGGTGTGTAATGTATGTAGTACAGTTCATATAGCGTCTTGTGCATAAGTCCATGCAAACGTGGGTCTTTCAAAGAGCAGGGTTCAGAGTCCACAAGTGCTTCAGAGTTCCTCAGTAGGAATAGCTGGAGTACAAGGTCCAAGGCTTTAGGAGTCAGGTCACAGGTTCACTGCAGGCTAGATTCTGAAGCACTGATTGCTCAGCTGTGGCTGCTTAAGAAGCAAAAGGAGAGAATCAGGGCGGGAACATGCAAGCTGGAAACTCCATTTTGACTGAGGCAAGATAGCTGCAGCAAGACAGAAAGTAAAATGGCTGACGAACAAACTGAGTTTCAGAAACATGTACACAGAACCTTACATTACTCCCCCCTTAGGGACAACCTCCGGATGACCTCAGGCCAGGCTTGTGTGGGTACCTCTGATGAAACTGACGGAGCAAGCGAGGAGCATTAACGTTATTGACTGGTTCCCATGAGTTGTCCTCCACTGGGTAGCCCTGCCATTTAATCAGATATTGTAACTGATTTCTATACAACCTGGAATCTAAAATCCTTTCCACCACAAATTCTTCCTGACCATCGACTAGCACTGGGTCAGGGCAAGGAGAAGAACGTCCAGGAAACGTATTGGGTGTCGCAGCCTTTAGTAGGGATACATGAAAGACAGGGTGAATTCTCATAGTTCTGGGCAGTTGAAGACGACAAGCAACGGCACTTATAATTTTACTGATTTTATAGGGTCCAATGTACTTATGTCCCAACTTAGACGATGGAATCCTTAACTTAAGATTTCTGGTTGACAGCCAGACCAAGTCTCCTACCTTGAAAGCTGGTGCAGGTTTACGAAATTTATCTGCTGCTTTCTTGTACCTTTCCTGAGCCGATTCCAGAATCTCCTTTAGAAGATCCACATTCTTCTGTAAAGACGTGATTCTTTCAGCCACTGCTGGTAAAGGCGTTTCTATGGGAAATCGTGGTAGAATGTTAGGATGATAACCTAGATTAGAGTAAAAAGGAGACTGCTTAGTGGAGGCACTCTGAGAGTTGTTATACGAGAACTCAGCTAATGGAAGTAGATCCACCCAATCATCCTGTAGGTGGCAGATAAAGCAGCGAGATACTGCTCCAGGGTTTGATTGGTTCGTTCGGTCTGTCCATTAGTCTGGGGATGAAAAGCAGAAGAAAGGTTTACTTTAATGTCCAATGCTGCACAGAAATTTTGCCAAAACCTAGAAGTGAATTGCACCCCTCGATCCGAAATAACCTCATCCGGTACTCCATGTAAGCGAAACACATCTTTAATCATCAAATCTGATGTCTGTTTTGCAGTGGGTAAGCCGACACAAGGGATAAAATGAGCTGCCTTTGTTAGACGGTCAACCACCACTAGAATGGTGTTCTTCCCTTGAGAGGTTGGTAACTCCACAATGAAGTCCATAGAAATGGATCCCCACGGGCGGGACGGGGTGGGAAGAGGCTGTAACAGACCAGTTGGTGAGGAGCGAGGTGTTTTGCATCTTGCACAGACTTCACATGAAGTGACATAGTTTAAAACATCCTTCCTGCAAGTGGGCCACCAAAAGAAACGAGAGAGAAATTCCTGTGTCTTTAGAATTCCTCTATGCCCAGCTATCTTGGAATCGTGAATGAGTTGCAATACTCTCAATCTGACTGTTTCAGGAATATACAGGCGTTGTCCCTGAATCCACACACCATTCTTAAAGACAAGACTTACGTCCCTTGGGGGTTGTGCCAAAAAGGAATCCGCATGGTATGCTTCCTTGATGTCCTTAAGTAGGTCTTGATTATGAATTACTCCTAGGAATCTAGAGTCAGGAAGAATAGTCTTAGGAGGAGTAATTGGACGTGTCTCTGCTGAGTAAATCCTAGAGAGTGCATCAGCCTTTCCATTGCGCGATCCTGGTCTATAAGAAATGATAAAATTAAATTGGTTTAAGAAAAGATTCCAGCGAGCCTGGCGAGGAGTCAGGCACTTAGCCGACCTGATAAACTCAAGGTTACGATGATCTGTCAGGACGACTATTTGCTGTGCAGCTCCCTGAAGAAGGTGTCTCCATTCTTTGAAGGCGGCAATAATGGCCAACAACTCTCTATTGCCCACATCGTAGTTCCTCTCAGCCGAAGACAACTGCTGGGAAAAGAAGGCACAGGGATGCAAGACATTCTTCTCACCTGTTCTCTGAGAGAGTATAGCTCCAACGGCACAGTCTGAAGCATCCACCTCTATTATGAAGGCAAGCTCGGGGTTGGGATGTACTAGGATAGGTGCAGTGGTAAATTTATCTTTTAGACGGGAAAATGCTTCCTGGGCTTGGGGAGTCCAGGAGAACCTAGACTCTTTCCGGGTAAGTTGGGTGATAGGTGACACTACCTCAGAGAAATTTCTAATGAAACGTCTATAGAAGTTGGCAAACCCGATGAAGCGCTGTACCTCCTTCACATTTCTAGGACTTGGCCAATCCTTGATGGCTTGGGTTTTGCTTCCATCCATACTAATTCCTTGTGTAGACAGTACATACCCCAGAAATTGATTTTCGGTCCTATGGAATTCACACTTTTCAAGTTTGATGTAAAGATGATTTTGTCTTAGACGTTCCAAGACCATTCTCACATGTCCATGATGTTCCTCTGTGGAGTTAGAAAAAATTAGAATATCATCCAAATAAATTACCACGAATGTATCTAGGAGATCCCTGAAGATGTCATTCACCAAGTGTTGGAAAGTGGCTGGGGCGGTACTCAGACCAAAAGGCATAACTAGATATTCAAAGTGTCCATAGCGTGACCTGAATGCAGTCTTCCATTCATCCCCAGGTCTAATACGGACTAAGTTATAGGCCCCACGAAGATCTAGTTTAGAGAAAATTTTGGCATGTCGCACTCTCTCCAATAACTCAGGGATTAAAGGCAATGGATAACGGTTTCTAATAGTAACCTTATTGAGTTCCCTATAGTCTACGCATGGTCTCAGAGATCCATCTTTCTTCTTTACAAAGAAGATGGGTGCACCTGCAGGAGATGAAGAGGGGCGTATGAAGCCCTTGGCTAGATTTTCGTCTATGTAATCCTTTAAAGCCTTTAGCTCGGGCCCGCCAGGGGGTAGATCTTACCAAAAGGTATCTCTGCTCCAGGCAATAATTCAATTGGACAATCATATGGACGGTGAGGAGGAAGCTGGTCAGCGTTCTTCTTGTCACATAAATCCACATAGTCCTGGTATACAGCTGGTAGTTCAGGGACTGACATGGTTCCTTTAGGAACAGAGCAAGCTGAAACTTTTGGACTCATCTGTTTCTCTGGAAAGTGTAATTCCTTGGTCTCCCAGTTAATGGTAGGATTCTGAGCCTGCAGCCATGGTAGCCCTAGAATAATGGGAAAGTGGGGAGAAGAGATAAGCATAAAGGACAGTTTCTCTTGATGATCTTTACCCATAAGAACCCTCAAAGGCTCTGTTTCCTGATCCACTGGTCCAGAGGTCAGCAGGGAGCCATCCACAGTTTCCATCTGTACTGGAGTAGCCTTCTTCACTGAACGTATCCCCTGTTTCAGAGCAAAGGAGACATCCATAAAATTTCCACTTGCCCCTGAGTCGATCATAGCAGAGCTAGACACCCAAGCTGAGTCAACCCAGAGTTTGATGGAAAGAAAGCAATGAGAATTGTTTTTCTTACAACTCAGCTGGGACACCGCTGAGGAAACTTGAAAAATGGCAGCGTTTACACAGTCAACGTCCTCAGAGGTAACGGAGTTTAAGTCCGAGAAATCAAGATCTGTTGCTGCAGATCTCTCTGGAGCCTGAGGCTCGGACCTGACAGATCCCCTCTCGCAACACTCACAATGAATGAGTGCTGCAGTAGTCTTACGAGAACGGCTGGGGCAGTTTATAATGAAGTGCCCTGACTTACCACAATAGAAACATAGATTTTCCTTAAAACGATGTTCCTTGCGTGCATCACTAACCCGTCGTTGTAAAGAGTCTACCTGCATGGGTTCAGGTTCAGGTTCCCGTGTAATCCTACTCCAAGGTTCCTTAGCTGGAGAGGAAGGTAGGAAAAGGTTAGTGCGATTGCTTTCGAACTATCTCTCTTGCCTGCGTTCAGTCAGACGAGTATCAATACGGATGCAGTAGTTAATAAAGTCACCTAACGCAGTGGGAGGGTCGGCACGAGCAAGTTCATCCTTAATCAGTGGAGATAACCCCTTTCGAAAAATAGATTTTTTGGCGGAACTGTCCCAGGTGGTATCAAGGGCCCATCTCCTGAAATCCAAGGCATATTCAGCGCAAAGCTAACATGGCTGCTTCAGCTGTTGCACCTCGATTGGGGTCATCAAACACCTGCCCCATGGCTGAAATAAAAGCATCAAGGTGATTCAAACAATCATCCTCAGTCTCAATCAGAGGGTTTGCCCACATCAAAGCCTTGTTGGTAAGCAACATAATTATAGTAAGCACCTTAGATCGTTCAGTGGGAAATTGTGAAGCATGTGCAGAAAAAAAAAGATTGCATTGATTAATAAATCCCCTGAATTTCTCACGTTCACCGCCAAAACGAAAAGGGGGCAACTTGGGAATCCCAGAACTCAGGGCTACGGCAGGAGCCTGGACTCGCTCTTCTAGAACCTCAATCCTGGCTCGCAAATCCTGGGCAGTCTGTCCAAACACTTGCAAATTGTGATTAGTGAGGTCCTGTAGGCTTGAAAAACGGGTCTTTATATTCTGCAAATCTGCAAGGATATTATCAGTCACTCCGCAAAGTTCCTTTATGCGGGCCTCCATTTTCCAGATCTTTTAAGACAGGAGTACTGGAAGAAGAGGAGAGGAGAAAAAAAAAACAATAGTGTTTACCTGTGGTAACACTGCAGAGAGAAAAAAAATTAAGGGAACTGCTCACCTGGAATGGTTGTGAGAAGTCACAACCACTATCATCACAGAAAGTTCACCCGGACATCTGATATCCACAGTTACAGCAGACAAAAAAGAGAAAAGAGAAAAAAAAAAAAAACAATAGTGTTTACCTGTGGTAACACTGCAGAAAAAAAACACTTAAGGGAATTGCTCACCTGGAATGGTTGTGAGAAGTCACAACCACTGTCATCACAGAAAGTACAACCGGACATCCGATATCCACAGTTACAGCAGACACAGCCTTTCCAGACCCAGCAGACACTAACGTTTTGCTTCAGAATCTTGTAATGTATGTAGTACAGTTCATATAGCGTCTTGTGCGTAAGTCCATGCAAACGTGGGTCTTTCAAAGAGCAGGGTTCAGAGTCCACAAGTGCTTCAGAGTTCCTCAGTAGGAATAGCTGGAGTACAAGGTCCAAGGCTTTAGGAGTCAGGTCACAGGTTCACTGCAGGCTAGATTCTGAAGCACTGATTGCTCAGCTGTGGCTGCTTAAAAAGCAAAAGGAGAGAATCAGGGCGGAACATGCAAGCTGGAAACTCCATTTTGACTGAGGGCAAGATAGCTGCAGCAAGACAGAAAGTAAAATGGCTGACAAACAAACTGAGTTTCAGAAACATGTACACAGAACCTTACAGGGTGATTCTCGGGTGGAATCATATAGAGGTGTAGTTCCGTTGGGGGCCCAGTGTTCGAACCGTACCTCATAAGGGACGGACACCCCGGATTGACCAGTGATTGTAACTCTCTTTTTAGTCAAAATATCCTGAAATCCTGATCACTGTTAGAATCAGGCACGATGAAGTGATCGAAGATGGTAGGGTACCGGAAATATATTTATAAATATATAATATATAACCAGAGGTGTCCGGAAGGATAGTCTAAGACGCCCTCCTGCTTTCACTGAGTATCATGTTGTGGGGCCATCCCTATGGGGGATAGATAGGCCCGGTGCGACAGACTATACGGCCGCTCTAGGACTGGACACAATTTAAGTAAGGATATTTAATTAAAAGAGATTCATATTTTCCGTGGAAGAAAGAAGAAAAAGAAGGATTTGAATTTGTGTAATGGATTGGATACTGTCTGACTTGTGGTTCAGAGAAGAAAAAAAAAAAACTATCAGAAATGCAGAGGAATTCGTGAGGGCGGGAGGATAAAGCCTACTCTATGGAACGAAGGTGTTAGAAAGAAAGGCAGGTTGCTATGGAAGTAGAAAACAGAAAGTGAATTCTGATTGTTTGTGTTATGGTTATAATGAAAAAAGGAAAGCTGTCTATTACTATAACAGAGATTGGATGTTTTGTGGAAGGAACTGAGAAAGTGACTGAAAGTACCAGAAAAACAAATAATTAAAAATGATGATTTGGAACAAGGGGTCTCTCTGCTAGATAATAAGGTCCCTCCCCAGGAAATTAAGCCTCTTTTCCCGATTGTAAGCTCTGTACCCCTCAACCCCAGGGCACCAATATATCCTGGATTACCAAAACCCAGTGCGCCCCCATCCTATGATCCTGCTTGGTGGATTTATAATGTATGTGGAGTTACTAATTTTCAGTGGAGAGAGACCTGTTGCAGTGTCGTAGTCCCAACCTTTCCCTTGGTAAACGCTGAAGGCACTTATTATTAACCACCGCCAGCACCAGTCCCTGCTATCCACCCCCTCCTACTTTATTCACCCGGTCAGTCTTATGGTAGTATTTAAAGATCTGGGATTCTCATTGTATAATAAAGCCCACTCACGTTTTTTTGTGGCAGCTTTGATGTCCCGAATTGAAGGAGGTGATAATGTCAGTTAGACCTGATGTCGAGAATTCCACTCCAGACAATGTATTAAAAGTAATAAAAAAGTTTTCCGTTCTATATTAGCAGGAAAAAAATCAAAAAGCAAACCAGCCTCTGTAGCAGTTTCAACTCCTGCTCCAATTTTAGCCCCCACCTCCGCAAGCAGGCATCTGCAGCTGCAAGGACACAGTTCTTATCAGTGCCCACATAGCAGACTCCAGCCCCCCCTTTTTAATTACACGAATTTAACTCTCTATGTATCGGCTGTACAAGATCTATATACTCTTTTGTTCCAGATATTTTAGGATGCTGTTTGGTTTTATTTATCAGGGAGGACAATTGATGTGGACAGTTCTGCCACAAAGGCCCAAAACAGTCCCAGTCAGTTTGTAAAAAATATGGGCAAGTGTCTTTTACCCTGGCAATTGACCATCCCATGTCACGCTGCTTCAGTATGTGGATGATTTTTGTTGTGTGTATGGATGGAGCAGGAAGCCATATTGCTATTGTTAGTTTTCTGAAGCATCTCACAGATCTGAATTGTCGGGTTTCGGCCTCGAAACTTCAGTTCTGTCTTGGTCAAGTGATATTTTTGGGTCACTGTCTCCTTCAGGGTGTCAGATACCTTACAGAAGAAAGAAAAATAGCTGTCAGCCCCCTTTCTTTCCCAAAAGATGAAACTGAACTCCAGCGTTTTCTTGGACATGAAACACATATTTTTGCCCCGCATGATATTGCAGCAATACTAACACTCCAACAGCCAAGACATTTGACTGTACAACTACATTTACGGCTGCAGTGTTCACTCCTTTTGCCTGACTATGTCAAGTTGCATCGCTGTGCTACAATCAACCCCGCTACTTTACTGCCGGTCCCCAAGAGAGATGGCAGTGATGAGGATTATCTCCAACATGATTGTCTCCAACTTCTGACTGAAGAAACAGCTACTCCGCCAAATGTCAGTGAAAATCCACTTCCAAATCCCGATCTGGTGTTATACACGGATGGTTCAAGATATGCTGATGAGTTTGGAAGATTCCACACGGGATATGCTGTTACCACGGAGGACACTGTAGTGCACGCAGCAGCGCTGCCGCCATCAAAGTCAGCACAAGAAGCAGAACTTCAGGCTCTGTCTACTGCATGTACTTTGGCCAAAGACAGACGGACTAATATATACACGGACTCACGATATGCATTTGGTATTGCTCACGATTTTGGAGCACTATGAGCCAATCGAGGGTTTATTACTACTGCCGAAACTCCAGTGAAAAATGCTGAAGCTGTTAAAACCCTCAAGGATTCGATCAAATTCCCTACTCAGGTGGTCATTATCAAAGTCAAGGCGCACGGTCCTAGGAACAGTCCACAAACTATTGGCAACGCATTTGCGGATATGCAAACAAAGGCCGCTGCTCTTCTGCCCGTTGAACTAACCATACCAACTATGGTGACCACACGCTCTCAGCATAAACAGTTGCAAGAGATCCTGACTCTACAAGAACCTGATGATCAACGACAGACTGAGGTTTTCTGTCGGACCCCGCGAGACCGCTTAATGACAATGCAGAGAATGTCACCAAAAGAAGAGGTGAAGTAGTGGAAGGCTGATGGGGCACGTATGGACAATGGTCTCTGGAAAAAGGACCAACTTGTGTGTTTCCCTAAGCGGATGTACCCTGCTATTGCTACATGGGCATATGGACCTATACATCGAGGAAAAAACCAGGCCCTAGCCCTGGTACAAAAATGCTACTGGGTTCTAGGTGGACCATATCACGTTGTCTAAGTCTGGAAGGTATGACTATGTCAAGATCCCGTCTGGGTTGGAGCCGATGTTACTGCAAACACTAGGAGCAAGGCAGTAGCGTATCAGGTGCAGCCGGAGGTCGTACACAGGAAAGGCAGTTCGGTAGCAGGGAGCAGGCAGATAACGAGTCAGGTGCAGCCGGAGGTCGGTACACAGGAAAGGCAGTTCGGTAGCAGAGGAGCAGGCAGATAACGTAGTCAGGTGGCAGCCGGAGGTCGGTACACAGGAAAGGCAGTTCGGTAGCAGAGGAGCAGGCAGATAACGTAGTCAGGTGGCAGCCGGAGGTCAGTTCACAGGAGAGCAGTGTTTGTAGCAATGGATCAGGTGGAGAGCGTAGTCAGAAGGGCAGGCCGAGGTCAGTTCACAGGAGATCAGTGTTTGTAGCAGCAGGAACAGCAGGAAACGCTTGACTAAAGGCTAAGAGCACAATAATCTCGCAATGACACACCCACAGGGCCAGGTTTATATAGGGTGTGTAATTGGCAATCAGAGGCCAATCAAGAGAGCACTGGGTGGAGCCGATCAGGAAGAACAGTCAATGGTATCTGGGTTCAGCAAGGAACCTTGCAGCCAGCAGAATAGCTCAGATGGTAGAGCTGCTGGCCAGTGGACAAGAGGCACTGGGTTCGATTCCTGACAGAATATTTCTGGTGGTTGTCAACATGTTCTCCAGTTGGCCAGAAGCATTCCCCGTTACCAACATGACTGCAAAGACTACAGCGAAGAAACTGGTGATGGAAGTCATCTGCAGATATGGAGTTCCAGACGTCGTCAAAAGTGACCAAGGTCCAGCTTTTTCTTCTCATGTGTATCAGGAGGTTCTGACAATGCTTGGATCCACTGTAGCCCTCCATACTCCGTACTATCCACAATCCAGGGGGAAGTTGAGAGGTTGAACGGCACACTGAAGGGACAATTGACCAAAATGATGCAGGAGACTACAGCTCTATGGCCAGAGCTCCTACCCATTGTACTATACCACATTTGTACTATCCCTATTTGTTAAACATGGCCTGTCCCCATATGAGATATTGTTTGGTGCTAGGCCCCCAGTTGCAAATTTCCAGCCTCAGCAGTTATTAGAAGAAACTGACCGTGCTGTTCAATATGTTATTCAGTTTAGTAAAAATCTTGCTAACACCTATGCTCTAGTTTCTTTTTCTTTTCCAGATTCAGCAGAAACCGATATTTGTTATAGTTTAAAGTCTGGTGATTTTGTGGTCATGAAAAGGCATGTCAGAAAACACAGACTAGAACCCTTGTATGACGGTCCCTATCAAGTCCTCCTCATTACCCCTATGTCAGTGAAACTGGAAGGAAGACCGACTTGGATCCACGTATCGCACTGCAAGCTGGTTAAACAAGCCAATAGCAAATAAAGGGGGCATAATGTTTTGATTTTTCGTATTTTCCATATTATTGGTAACCGCATGGGACAGCCTAAATTCCCCAATGTCCTTAAATAATAAGTTTATATTATATTATGAAAAATTACTGAGAGATTTGTTGAATAATTCCCAGTCTCTGGCAGATATTTTCTTTTTAATCCAGCCAATTGGTTTAAAGGAATTGGGGGCTGGATAGCTGGAATCTTGCAAAGTTTGTTACATATCCCTGCCTTTATTCTTGTTATGTATGTAATACTAAAACTTGTTTTTTGGTGTATTTCTGTATTAGGAAATTCTGTACTTGGACAGCTAATGATGATACCAAAGGTGTTATCACCCCTGCTCTTCTCTACACCGATTTTAAGAAGTTATCTGATGAAGATGTTGAAGCCAAGCGCATGGCTATCTTCAAAGATCCCCACCACCGTTATCAAAAATTGTTATTTGTAAATTGTAGTATACAGGTGGGATGGGTACGCCGCAACAGCCATGTCTGGTAACATGGCATCAGATATGTGAAGACCAGTACCACTCGAGCTTATAGCTTGGGATAGTACCTCTGATGCTGGACATAAGTTAACAAAATTTATCTAGGGGGGAATTTGAAGGACTAAATTAAGAAAGATCAAAACTGAATGTTCCATTTTGTGTTTGTAACTCCATCTTGTGGTTTATGAGATAAATTCTGTTACTTAACAAGGCTAAAGTTATTGGCCGATATAAAGAAGTAGAGCAAAGGTTATGGGCTGTAATAAAACCAGACCGCTCCAGTTTGGACAAGATATAAGATACTCTGAAGAATAAGTATGCTATTGTTCCATTCTATGGTCACGTGGATATGACCATATATGTAGTTTCCAGTCTTCCTGTATTTTCATAGGTTAAAATGTTGTAGGTGTGGTTTTATACTATTGGTTGAAGTACAAACTCACTAAATGCTATAAAGATGATGATGTAATACATGGGGTGGAATCTGTTTCGATTTTCCCAGACAGAAACATGTGTCCATTTGGTTATTTCTGTTGCTAGCAACGTTCTGTGAATTAATTTGGAAATCACTAGGTCAACCGTGAAGGGTCACTTAGATCCTACCTCAACAGGACAAGCCCTTCTTAAATGTCAGAGTTCCCCGGGTAAAATATGAAAAGTTCCGCTCTAGAGATTTTGACACCAGGCCACTCGGGGCACTCATGTAACACTGTTATGTTACGTTAGAACAGCAGCTAATCAGTAGTCATCAGCTATGACTGTTAGGCTCAACTGGTGAGATGATTCTCTAAGCCTCATGTCCGGGTGGTCACATAGACCCCAGACAGCAACAGGAAGGCACATGAGCAACGAGGACTTGACACACAGCAATCTCAGGACCAGCAGGATGAATGACGTGGATCCCAGCAGGAATGAATGCAAGTGTAAGAGTCGACCAGGGTGGTAGTCGTGGCTGAGGAAGACATGCCCATGAAGGGCAGAGTCACAGTTGTCGTTTTCTTTCATGACGCCACTCACTGCCATCTTTTTAATCGCCATCTTAGTCACTGAAGCGTTTTCAGTCCCACATAAAGGATTAGGCATATCCAATAAAGTGATTACTTTCTGAATTTCAGTCTCTACTCTTTTTGCGGCATCTCCATATGACAGTATATCAATCCACATTAAATTTTCCAGAGTTTCCACAGCATCTGAGACACTTGTCACTTCTCTCAATTCTCCTTTCTCTTCTTTTCTTGTCACATCAGTCTCATCTTTTCTTGTCACATCAATTTCATCTGTTCTAACATTCCCACACAGCATGACTTCGGCATCCTGCCGACTATGCGAAGTGTAAGGCTAAGTGCACACGTTCAGGAATGTTTGCAGAATATTCCTGAGCAAAACCGGACTTTTTTCGCGGCAAAAACGCGCGTTTTTTGCGCGGATTTTGCGCGTTTTTGGTGCAGATTTGACGCGTTTGTACCGCAATTTTTTTCCTGAACTTTCTAGGTCAATAATATAGCGGGAAAAACGCTAGAAATCCGCAAAATTAATGGACATGTTGCTAGATTTTCCGCAATGCGTTTTTTTTGCGGAAAAAAACGCACCATGTGCACAAAAATTGCAGAATTCATTCTAAATGATAGGATGCTTAATTCATGCGTTTTTGACGCGAAAAAACGCAAATAATCCTGAACGTGTGCACTTAGCCTAAGAGTTGACTAGGGCGATAGTCGTGGCAGAGATAAACGGCTCAGACATGCTCTGGTCTTCCCTCACATAGACAAGACAGTACTCTGTCAGCATACCTGTAGCTCCAGGTCCACCTCCTTCAGAGTCTCCTCTCTGCTGCATGGGACTCTCTTCAGACGATTTCACACAAACTGAGGCACAGTCCATTGCAACTTTTAACTGAATGACTTTACTAGATTCTTTACACAACACATCCTTGTACTCCAAAGCTTTTATCACAGGTTGCACAATACATATATCTTCATCATTCCCTGCACTTCTCTCATGGCTACACAACTTGTACCCAGGTCAGACTGTCCCAGTCGGTCTATCAGCATCCTCCCTGTTTGCTTCTGCCATGGTTAGACACTCCTCTGTCTGTTTCGCCCCAGACATCAGATCATCTGAACCCGAAGTCAGTTGCCACATAGCGAGCGACCTGCCCTTCTGTACTGCCTTATCTTCTCCTGAGGTACTTTCTATGGTCTCCAGTACATTGCGGGGACCTACCGCCTTTAACGGTAATGCAGCATCCTCCCTGCTCACACTCACTGTGGTTGGGGACTCCCTCGGCCGTTTAGCCCCAGTACTGAGGGCATCAGTCCATGCAATAAGCTGCCACTTCATGGAGTCTCCTGTGTCTGTACTCTCCTGGCCTTTCCTTCAGCTACTGTACCACACTGCTGTAGGCCACTGTAGCGCTATCTTGCTGTTTTCCTGGCCTGTTGTTGTCCTGGCCTGTGCTATGGAAGGCTGGGCTCCTCCTTAAACGTTATGGGGCTAACTGCCCTGTCAGGGCCACCTAGCCCAACTGACTAAAAAGTTGGATGCTCCCGGCTTAACCACAGTTAGCCCCTCCTACTTTAACTATGTACATGCTGAGCATCACACTACCCCCATCTGGTGGACCAACTGGGGTACTACGCTTTCCCTACCATATAACAATATACATTTGTATAACAATACAAAAATATAGTAAGTAAAACAGGGGAGAAGCCAGCGCTGCCTATGGTCAGCACGCAATACATAAAGTGCATATGCACATATTAGTTTCTAACTGTGTTTTAAAATGAGAGATTTAGCAAATAATTGATCAATTCTTTGAGCCATCACGCCACGACAAGGCATTCTCATATGGGGCAGTCCTACTCTACGTTTTTTGCATTCGCTGTGCCATTACGGCCTCCTAAATAAATTAAAAGCAAGACTGCAAAAAATGCAAAAGTACCTGAAGCATTGCTGAATCACTCCCATGGTGCCAGTAAGGCAAGCGCAGGTAAAAGCCGACCAGGTCCAGAGATGGACATTTCAGATCTGACCTCGACACTGCCAAACCAGCAACCACAGATGAAGGGTGAAACCGGCCCAGATACAGGTGCACAATCAAATATAGCCTGGGTCAGGGCAGGGCTGCTGTATGTGTGTACAGCAGCCTAGGTCAATCACAAAAAAACCCCAGATAGAATGGCGTGCATAACCCAGCGCACACGGAAAAAAGTGGTGGTCAACCACAAACCAACATCAAGTAAAACGGGAGAAGCCAGCGCTGCCTATGGTCAGCATGCAATACATAAAGTGCATATGCACATATTGGTTTCTATCTGTGTTTTAAAAATGAAACATTTAGCAAATAATTGATCAATTCTTTGAGCCACCCCGCCACGACAAGGCATTCTCATATGGGGCAGTCCTACTCTACGTTTTTTGTATTTGCTGTGCCATTACGGCCTCCTAAATATATTAAAAGCAAGCAATACAAAAATATATGCACATCAATACAGGACAGTTCTCGTTAACTCCTTACACAAGCTCAAACACAAAAGCACAGATGGTCGAGAACACCAAATATAGGACTAGAGTCTCAGGTGTGTGTCTTCATAGGCCTCAAATAGGTCTATAGAAACGATTTGGTCATAAGGGGCGGGCTATGGACGGGGTTGCAGTTTAGTATACATGGCTCCGCTCCCACTCTCGTATACATGGCTCCGCTCCCACTCTCGTATACACGGCTCCGCTCCCACCCTCTTATACACGGCTCCACTCCCACCCTCGTATACATGGCTCCGCTCCCACCCTCGTATACATGGCTCCGCTCCCACTCTCGTATACACGGCTCCGCTCCCACCCTCTTATACACGGCTCCGCTCCCACCCTCGTATACACGGCTCCGCTCCCACCCTCGTATACATGGCTCCGCTCCCACCCTCGTATACATGGCTCCGCTCCCACCCTCGTATACATGGCTCCGCTCCCACCCTCGTATACATGGCTCCGCTCCCACTCTCGTATACACGGCTCCGCTCCCACCCTCTTATACACGGCTCCGCTCCCACCCTCGTATACAAGGCTCTGCTCCCACCCTCGTATACATGGCTCCACTCCCACCCTCTTATACATGAATCCGCTCCCACCCTCGTATACATGGCTCCGCTCCCACTCTCGTATACACGGCTCCGCTCCCACCCTCTTATACACGGCTCCGCTCCCACCCTCGTATACATGGCTCCACTCCCACCCTCGTATACATGGCTCCGCTCCCACCCTCGTATACATGGCTCCGCTCCCACCCTCGTATACATGGCTCCGCTCCCACCCTCTTATACATGGCTCCGCTCCCACCCTCTTATACATGAATCCGCTCCCACCCTCGTATACAAGGCTCTGCTCCCACCCTTGCATGGCTGGGGTCACCCGTCCTCCCCCCCATCATACTTACCCTCCTCGCTACGTCGCTGAACTTCCCTGCATCCCTGTCGCCGCGGCAGCTTCATCCAGTGCTGAGCGGTGACGTAGTAACGCTCATTAACGTCATGAATATGGATGCCATGCCTATGGGAGTGGCGTTGTGTCCATATTCATGATGTTAATGAGCAGTACTACGTCACCGCTCAGCACTGGATGAAGCTGCCGTGGCCGACAGGGATGGAGCAACGGAAGGTATCGATATCTAATGAAGCCGGCGGCTGTAGCTGTCACTACAGTGCTACAGCCGCCGGCTCCATGTGTGTCCAGCATTCTGTGCCATGGCGGACCGGCGGTTGGGGACCCCTGTTCTAAAGCAAAATACTGTATATTGGTGGCCCATCTTGTCTAAGAGGCTCAAGAATGTACATCATGTGAGCCACTATACAGCATCTTCATTGGCTTCTTGTCCTTCTCCCCAGCCTCCAGTTCTAAGTTGCTCCGGCCTCCAGCTCACGGATGCACCACCGATAGATAAGTCCAGGCCTAATCAACATGTTAACCAATTCCCGGTCTTTCAGGCACCACATGTACATGGTGGTCCAATGTTGGCCATAAGTGCATTTCGGGTTTACGTTAACACTGGCTTCTCTTGTAGCTGAGAGTCAGGACATTTCCCTGCTTCAAAGACAATTTTACACAACCTTCACTCCATTTTGTGGATCAGTTCCATGACATTTTCTTGGATGACACTTTAGATGAGTTTTTATCCAATAAATAAGTTCTTGAACACACCTATATGAGTGCCAAGTATTTCTACATCACAGCCAATGGATCTGGTTATCCTTGTGCACCACCAGAATTCCAGAAGTGACGTGTTTTCCTAATTATCTTGTTTTGCTGGCAAGCACCATTTTCACAGTGTCAAAGTGCAGAAAAGCTGCTCCTGTTACTGCTGCAAGTGAACTTGTCAGTTAGCTAGTTAGGATCCTGTCCTGTCTGAAATTGATCTGCTAGTATCTAATTAGACTAGATAAAACTGTGTTTCAGTGGCAAATCAGAAGGCTAGCTTTCCACTTAAAGTCGTTAGGCCTAATATTGGGGGCAGCCATGTTGCAGCCTGGCTCCATGATGTTGACTTTTGAATTTTGTGTTTTTCTTTTGTTGGTCAAGAAGCAAAGACTATTGTTATTATGAGCCTGGATATTGACCTTCAAGTTCCTGTTTATTGTAACTCATTGTCTGTTATCTCTGCAAGACAGTGCACAGGGTCATTGAACAATCAGTGTTTAATAATATGTTGAGTGACTCTTGTATGGGACCCTGTGGCTTGTTGACCTGCAAAACAGAGAAGGATGAACAATGCATGGTGATTGAATACTCAAACAATGTGAGCTAATCTCATTACACCTTCCTCTTCTTGACCTCGGTATGAGCTTGAAGGACAACAGTTGTGAACTATTAAAGAGTATATGTCTCTGTGACAGGAAATCTAAAAAAACCTGAGACTTCCTAACTTTTTTATTACCTTTCCCCTCTGTGCGTGCCACAGGTGGGGGGTTTGTCAGCCCCTTAAATCTCGGCGAGTCAGCAGAAGGGGGAAACACTGCAATTTTGCACCATCTTT
>JARQOD010004978.1:0-51038 GCA_033576555.1 Oophaga sylvatica
GGCTCTGTTATGATGACTGTCGGCGCTCTATTATGATGACTGTCGGTTGCGCTCTTTTATGATGGCTGTCGGTTGTGCTCTTTTATGATGACTGTTGGGGGTGCTCTGTTATGATGACTGTCGTGGCGCTCTCTTATGATGACTGTGGGTGCGCTCTTTTATGACTGTCGGTTGCGCTCTTTATGATGACGTCGGTTGTGCTCTGTTATGATGACTGTCGGTGGCGCTCTGTTATGATGACTGTCGGTGGCGTCTGTTATGATGACTGTCGTGGCGCTCTGTTATGATGACTGTCGGTGGCGCTCTCTTATGATGACTGTCGGTTGCGCTCTTTATGATGACTGTCGGTTGCGCTCTTTATGATGACTGTCGGTTGCGCTCTGTTATGATGACTGTCGGTGGCGCTCTGTTATGGTGACTGTCGGTGGCGCTCTGTTATGATGACTGTTGGTGGCGCTCTGTTATGGTGACTGTCAGTTGCGCTCTGTTATGATGACTGTCGGTGCGCTCTGTTATGATGACTGTCGGTTGGCTCTGTTATGATGACTGTCGTGGCGCTCTGTTATGATGACTGTCGGTGGCGCTCTGTTATGATGACTGTCGGTGGCGCTCTGTTATGGTGACTGTCAGTTGCGCTCTGTTATGATGACTGTCGGTGGCGCTCTGTTATGATGACTGTCGGTGGCGCTCTGTTATGGTGACTGTCGGTGGCACTCTGTTATGATGACTGTCAGTTGGCGCTCTGTTATGATGACTGTCGGTTGCGCTCTGTTATGATGACTGTCGGTTGCGCTCTGTTATGATGACTGTCAGTGGCGCTCTGTTATGATGACTGTCGGTTGCGCTCTGTTATGTGTGACTGTCGTGCGCTCTGTTATGATGACTGTCGGTTGCGCTCTTTTATGATGCTGTCGGTTGGCTCTTTTATGATGACTGTTGGTGTGTGCTCTGTTTATGACTGTCGGTGGCGCTCTGTTATGATGACTGTCGGTTGCGCTCTTTATATGACTGTCGGTTGCGCTTTTATGATGACTGTCGGTTGTGCTCTGTTATGATGACTGTCGGTTGGCGCTCTGTTATGGTGACTGTCGGTGGCGTCTGTTATGATGACTGTCGGTGGCGCTCTGTTATGGTGACTGTCAGTTGCGCTCTGTTATGATGACTGTCGGTTGCGCCTTTTATGGTGACTGTCAGCGCTCTGTTATGATGACTGTCGGTTGCGCTCTTTTATGATGACTGTCGGTTGGCTCTTTTATGATGACTGTGTTGGTGCTCTTTATGATGACTGTCGGTTGCGCTCTCTTATGATGACTGTCGGTTGCGCTCTTTTATGATGACTGTCGGTTGCGCTTTTATGATGACTGTGGGTTGCGCTTTTATAATGACTGTCGGTTGCGCTCTATTATGATGACTGTCGGTGGCCTCTGTTATGGTGACTGTCGGTGGCGCTCTGTTATGATGACTGTTGGTGGCGCTGTTATGATGACTGTTGGTGGCGCTCTGTTATGTGACTGTCAGTTGGCTCTGTTATGATGACTGTCGGTGGCGCTCTGTTATGATGACTGTCGGTTGTGCTCTGTTATGATGACTGTCGGTGGCGCTCTGTTATGATGACTGTCGGTGGCGCTCTGTTATGATGACTGTCGGTGGCGCTCTGTTATGGTGACTGTCAGTTGCGCTCTGTTATGATGACTGTCGGTGGCGCTCTGTTATGATGACTGTCGGTTGCGCTCTGTTATGGTGACTGTCGGTGGCACTCTGTTATGGTGACTGTCAGTTGGATTCTGTTATGATGACTGTCGGTTGCGCTCTGTTATGATGACTGTCGGTTGCGCTCTGTTATGATGACTGTTGGTGGCGCTCTGTTATGGTGACTGTCAGTTGCGCTCTGTTATGATGACTGTCAGTGGCGCTCTGTTATGATGACTGTCGGTTGCGCTCTTTTATGGTGACTGTCGGCGCTCTGTTATGATGACTGTCGGTTGCGCTCTTTTATGGCTGTGGGTTGTGCCTTTTATGATGACTGTTGTGTGCTCTGTTATGATGACTGTCGGTGGCGCTCTCTTATGATGACTGTTGGTTGCGCTCTTTTATGACTGTCGGTTGCGCTTTTATGATGACAGTCGGTTGTGCTCTGTTATGATGACTGTCGGTGGCGCTCTGTTATGGTGACTGTCGGTGGCGATCTGTTATGATGACTGTCGGTGGCGCTCTGTTATGGTGACTGTCAGTTGCGCTCTGTTATGATGATTGTCGGTTGCGCTCTTTTATGGTGACTGTCGGCGCTCTGTTATGATGACTGTCGGTTGCGCTCTTTTATGATGACTGTTGGTTGTGCTCTTTTATGATGACTGTTGGTGGTGCTCTGTTATGATGACTGTCGGTGGCGCTCTCTTATGATGACTGTCGGTTGCGCTCTTTTATGATGACTGTCGGTTGCGCTTTTATGATGACTGTCGGTTGCGCTTTTATGATGACTGTCGGTTGCGCTTTTATGATGACTGTCGGTTGCGCTCTGTTATGACGGTCGGTGGCGCTCTTTTACCCCTCTCCCTGTGAAGCTCTGCCCACTCCTCACAATGTCACTGCTGCGGACAGGACTGATGACAGACAGGAAAAGTCACATTCTGAAGTAATTATTTATATTACAAAAAGCCACAATAAAAATATAAGTTTTATGAATCAGGAAAAAAAATTAATTTTGCCCAAATACATAAAATATAGAACAGAGTAAAGAACATTCCTGTCTGATCTGTGATGTGTGTGCCATTAAACACCTGAGCAATTCCATAAAAAAGCCAGAAGAAGCGACTAGAATGGAGACCGAGGATCTCACCATTAGTGATGAGCGAATTTGTTCGGAAAACGATCGCCAAACATAAATTCGGCATGAATATGGCACATTCGGATTCGTGATCAGAAACACAGGCAAAATTTTATAAAATTGGGAAAAAATTGGTAACATTCGGTAAAAGTGCGGGAAAATATTTGCGTTGCCACAAAAGTATTTTCAGCACTTTAGCAAAGATAATGGTGGTGTATCATTAGCGTTTGGCACGTGTTTGATGAGGGGAGGGAGTTTGCAGAGTTCAGAGGTGCGCCGTTCTTGTAAACACTTTTTTTTTTTTCTTAACTTTGTGTGTGCACGTTGCAGCTAGCCAATCAGTGCACAGGAAACACCAACAATGTCCTGACACAACGGGTTTTGTCACTGGCTGCTGAAATCACGTCTCTTTCCATATAAATAGCGGACATCTTGCTTTAGTGCCATTTTGACACTGTAACAGCGTAGAGAGGCTGCTCCTGACGCTGGCACTGTTAACAGCAAGATTTTAGCTAGTTAGTTGGCGGTTGTATATCAGTCAGATAGTGTAGCTAGATAGTGTCCAGTGTGGCTGTTAAATTTACCTTACAACACTTTTTTGTTCCTAATCAGACTAAGTATTTTGAGCGCTCAAAGAAATGAAAACTGTCCACACAAAGTGACAGAATATCATTCCATCAATACTGTTTATTGTTAATACATGGTCT
The DNA here is from genome assembly GCA_033576555.1 of Oophaga sylvatica. Lineage (NCBI taxonomy): Eukaryota > Metazoa > Chordata > Amphibia > Anura > Dendrobatidae > Oophaga > Oophaga sylvatica. Next base: position 3,532 of record JARQOD010004978.1, read on the forward strand.
TGGTCTTATAGCTGCAAAAAAAAATGGGTGGTTAGTTAATTAACATACAATCAAGCTTCTATGCTATTGGTTGTTTGAATACATGAAGGTTTCTGGCTGGCTATAGCATAACAAAAGGCTGATTTAGGCTGGTTTCACATTAGCGTTTTTGTGCGCAGCGCATCTGCGCATGTGTTCATGCGCCCCTATGTTTAACATGGGGGCACATGGTCTTGCGTTTTCGTGCGCATGCGTTTTTTCAAGGTACGCGTCTAGTCGCGCCCGACGCAATATGTTGCATTTTTGGGTCCGTCAAAAAGGCGTCAAAAAACCGCATGCATTCGCTTGCGCACGGAATGCGCCAAAACAAAGCATTACAGTCTATGGGAACGCAGGCATGCGCATGGACATGCGCACGCCGGTGTTTGTGTACGCATGAGTTTTAAGCGTAAAACATGTGTAGACGGCTGGTTTCACATTAGCGTTTTTGTGCACAGCGCATCTGCGCAAGTGTTCATGCGCCCCTATGTTTAACATGAGGGCGCATGGTCTTGCGTTTTTGTGCGCATGCGTTTTTTCAAGGTATGCGTCTAGTTGCGCCCGACGCAATGTTGCATTTTTGGGTCCGTCGAAAGGCGTCAAAAAATCGCATGCATTCGCTTGCGCACGGAATGCGCCAAAACAAAGCATTACAGTCTATGGGTCTATGGGCACATTAAAAAAAATTATAATTTTTTCTGTTGCCAAATGTGAAGCAGACTGCTGTATCCCACTTTGTCATTTTGTGGCGGTGATATGAACCTGTCTGCAGACCTAAGGAACATTAAAAAGAATTATAATTTTTCTGTTGCTGAATATGATACAGCTCAAGGTATCCCACATTGTCATGTTATGGAGGTGATATGAACCTGTCTGCAGATCTAAGGCACATTAAAAAAATATAGATTTTTTTCTGTTGCTGAATGTGATACAGCCCGCCATATCCCATGTTGTCATTTTGTGGGGGGTGATATGAACCTGTCTACAGACCTAATGCGCATTAAAAAAATTATAATTTTTTCTGTTGCTGAATGTGATACAGCCCGCTGTATCCAACATTGTAAATTTATGGCAGTGATATACGAAGCTGTCTGCAGACCTCAAGCACATTAAAATATTTAGTTTTTTCTGTTGATAAACGTGATACAGCCCACTAAATACAACCTTTTCATTTAATGCCATTGAAATTGTTCTGTGTGCAGAGCTGTTGTACATTAAAATTAACTTATTTTATTTTTTTTGCAAATGTGATACAGCAGCTGACATCTGAGTTTGAAATTGTTTTGAGCCTATCTTCTAGATTATGTGCATCTTTGGCATCCAGTTTCTCATGGGCATCTTTTATACCTAGCTTGAGACGCGCATCTGTTACACTTATTTTCTGACGAGCATCAAATGCTCTTTGGTAAATGGTGTTGGGTAGATGACTAATCATAGGCTGGATCCTGGATCTTGCGCTTCCCACAGCTGCCGTTAGGCCTCTTTCACACTTCCGGCGGGCGCCTGACGGCGCCCCCGGCATTTTGCCGCAGCGCCGCATCAGAAAACCTGATGCACCGCCGGCGGCCGCATGCGGTTTTTTGCCGGATGGTTTCTGATGCTTGGAGACATCAGAAACCATCCGGCAAAAACAAAAAACGTTACATGCAGCGTTTTGTCCGGCCGCCGCAATGTACATTTGCGCCGCATCCGGACAAAACCGCATGCAACGCATTGACATGCGGCGCCATCCGGCGCTAATGCATGTCAATGCGAAAAAAGCCGCATGCGGCGCATCAGATTTTCTGATGCGGCGCTGCGGCAAAATGCCGGGGGCGCCGCAAAGGCGCCCGTCGGATGTGTGAAAGAGGCCTTATTCATCCTGCTGTACGTTCCCATTCCCGCCATTGCCATGGACCTTTTCCTGATCAGTTCATGTAACGACTAGAGATGAGTGAATATTTCAATGTTCGGTTTGGATTACGATTCACTGAATTTGCAATATTCGCAGATTAATTAGTCGAATATTCTTACTTTCTGACTGAGCACTCCACCTGTTAGTCATAGGCGTTTTAATTATAGCAGGTCCACTACCCCTCCACAGAGATGTAGTTTTCAGTCTAGAGAGAGGATTCGTATGTTCCCATACAGATAAAGACTTTTCTAGGTGAGGATTGGCATTAGTTAGGACCTGGAAAACGAGAAGCGCCTTAACGTGGCTTCCAGGTACACATAAATTGACCATTTTATGCGCTAAGCCTTCTCAATTTTTCATATTTCTAAGGCTACTTTCACACATCAGTCTTTTTGTGTCAGGCATAATCCGTCCTATGCCTGATAGGACGGATCCGGCGCTGATTTTAAAAAAAAACTGATGCAACTGATCAGTTTTTTTGCCAGATCCATCCTGACCTTTTCAACCCGGATAAAATTTCTATGTGGAAAATGCTGGTACGAATGTCCGGACCGAGGAGAGAGAGAGAGAGACCTTGGTTTCTGGATCAGTTTTTTGACAGATTTTACAAAACACTGGTCCGGTTCCATAGACTTGCATTGTTTCCGGCTGCCTGAAGCGCCGATTCAGGCACTATCAGGCGGCTCCGGAAAAAAAAAAAAAGGTTGCAGTCAGCGTCTTGTCCGGCCGCCGGAATGTACATTTCCGATGGATCCGGCCAAAAATGGATGCAGCGCAATGACATCAGGCGCGATCCGGCGCTAATGAAAGTCAATGGTAAAAAAACGCATCCGGTATCGGATGCGTTTTTTTAAAAACACGCCGGATCGCGCCTGACGTCAAAAGACTGATGTGTGAAAGCAGCCTTAGGCAGTGATGCAATTCATTTTTCATCTCATGTTTGCAAGCTATAGCGCTACAGAGTGCTTCATTTTTTTCTTTGAGTGTGCATGAGTTGGTGACTCTAGGTTAAGCACCTGTTCACACTAGGTCTATGTTTGGATGTGACGGTCAGTTATTTGATATGTATTCATTTACTTTCTGACTGAGCACTCCACCTGTTAGTCACAGGGAGTTTTAATTATAGCAGGGCCACTACCACTCCACAGAGATGTAGATTTCAGTCTAGAGAGAGGATTCTTATGTTCCCATACAGATAAAGACTTTTCTAAGTGAGGATTGGCATTAGTTAGGGCCTGGAAAACGAGAGGCGCCTTAATGTGGCTTCCAGGTACACATAAATTGGCCATTTTAAGTGCTAAGCCTTCTCGATTTTTCATATTTCTAAGGCAGTGATGCAATTCATTTTTCATATCTCATGTTTGCAAGCTATAGCTCTTCAGTGTGCTTCCTGTTTTTTTTATGGACTCATAGAATTTAAGGGTAATTTTGATGCAATACTCAGGTCAAAAACAAATATTTCTCAGGAATATTTTGGGGACACATTGTCCACAAAAAACATGAACATGTAATAAGTTCCATAGATTATAATTGGTACATGTTCTATTCATGAAAAAAGTATAGAAAGACATGCACTTCAAAAATAGCCGTCTGAACGAGGCTTGAACTGATGCTTGCACTATCTGCTATATGTTTGTCACTTTTATCAATATTAATGTTCCTTGTTTGAAAATCAATAAAAAGATTTTCAAAAGTTAAAAAGTAGCTAAATATGTTTAAAGCTAAAGTTTTTCATAAATACCACAGAATGTCAAAAGTATTTTAAATATGCCCAATAAAAGGAGATTATTACTCAACCAGATCTTCTCATGATCCTTGGAGCCAGGCAGTGTCACTGACTCATTCCAGCTACAAGCTCTATCATTGCTGCTAACATATAAATGAATGTACTGCCGGCTCAGTTGCTATAAGGGAATATTAGGATGGTCAATTTTGCCCAAATTTGAGCTGAGCTGTGAACATGTGTTTTTGCTAAGCACAATAAATCATCCTGAACATATCTCTACCAAATACCTGACGAGGTAATTTATCAATAAATAATACGGTATGAGGGCACATCTATCAATTTTATCAAGTAAATGAAGGTCAAGTAATGATATGCTTGTGTTATTAATTATTGCCAATGATGAAACTTTTAAGCAAGGAACATAGCAAAAAATAAATATAAATAAAATAATAATAAATATAAAATAATAATAAATATAGTAATTTTCCTATTGTAGATATTTTGGAAGTTTAAAAAGTCTCACATGCTATATTTTATACACATTAGCATCTGAATTGTTTTTAACTATGTTTTGTGTGTTATTTTAGTCAAAGATACACATTAACTAATTTAGTCCCTTTTAAATGTTACAGAAACTTTGGTGTATCCTTGTGTTCGGGAATGTGTGAACTAGGAGGGATTATTGCACCATTTTTACTTTTCCGATTAGCAGAACTATGGGTGGAACTTCCTCTCATCATATTTGGTAAGATATGAACAAGTCAATAATAGTGGCACAATAATATCACTTAATGGATTGAGTTCTTTTGACACTGAGAAGATCCAGAACAGGTACGGAACAGTTCCATAAGACCCTTCACCAGATATTCCTCTGGCCAGTTTGGCCGTTATACAGTGGGCACGGAAAGTATTCAGACCCCTTTAAATTTTTCACTCTTTGTTTCATTGCAGCCATTTGGTAAATTCAGAAAAGTTCATTTTTTTCTTATTAATGTACACGCTGCACCCCATCTTGACTGAAACAAACAGCAATGTAGACATTTTTGCAGATTTATTAAAAAAGAAAAACTGAAATATCACATGGTCATAAGTATTCAGACCCTTTGCTCAGTATTGAGTAGAAGCACCCTTTTGAGCTGGTACAGCCATGAGTCTTCTTGGGAATGATGCAACAAGTTTTTCACACCTGGATTTGGGGATCCTCTACCATTCTTCCTTGCAGATCCTCTCCAGTTCCGTCAGGTTGGATGATGAACATTGGTGAACAGCCATTTTCAGGTACCCCCAGATAACTAGGTTTAGGTCAGGGCTCTGGCTGGGCCAGTCAAGAGTGTTCAAAGAGTTGTTTTGAAGCCACTCCTTTGTTATTTTAGCTGTGTGCTTAGGGTCATTGTCTTGTTGGAAGGTGAACCTTTGGCCAAGTCTGAGGTCCAGAGCACTCTGGAAGAGGTTTTCATCCAGGATATCTCTGTACTTGGCCGCATTCATGTTTCCTTCAATTGCAACCAGTCGTCCTGTCCCTGCAGCTGAATAACACCCCCATAGCATGATGATGCTGCCACCACCATATTTCACTGTTGGGATTGTATTTGGAAGGTGATGAGCAGTGTTTGGTTTTCTCCACACATACCACTTAGAATTATCACCAAAATGTTCTATCTTCATCTCATCAGACCAGAGAATCTTATTTCTCATAGTCTGGGAGTCCAGTGTTTTTTAGCAAACTCTATGTGGGCTTTCATATGTCTTGCACTGAGGAGAGGCTTACGTTGGGCCACTCTGCCATAGAGGCCCGATTGGTGGAGGACTGCAGTGATAGTTGACTTTGTGGAACTTTCTTCCATCTCCCTACTGAATCTGTGGAGCTCAGCCACAGTGATCTTGGGTTCTTCTTTACCTCTTTCAGCAAGGCTCTTCTCCCACAATTGCTCAGTTTGGCTGGATGGCTAGGCCTAGGAAGACTTCTGGTGGTCCCAAACTTCTTCTATTTAAGGATTATGCAGGCTACTGTGCTCTTAGGAGCCTTGAGTACTGCAGAAATTAATTTGTAACCTTGGCCAGATGTGTGCCTTGCCTCATGATTCTCATTTGGTCTGACATGCACTGTGAGCTGTGAGGTATTATATAGACAGGTGTGTGCCTTTACAAATCAAGTGCTATCAGTTTAATTAAACACAGCTGAACTCCAATGAAGGAGTAGAACCATCTCATGGAGGATCACAAGGAAATGGACAGCATGTGACTTAAATATGAGAGTCTGAGCAAAGGATCTGAATACTGAATGCTGGATAGCATGGCTGTCAGAAAAAAATGTAGTGCCCTTTTACGCTTAACTCAGGGAGGGCACACCTTTGTGGCCTGCAAAGCGCTACCGGCACCAGGTGGCGGCTGAAGCAGTCCCACATCTGCCAAACCCTGGCCATCTCCGGCCCAGGCATCCTCTTCTCTTCCTACTTCATCTTGAGAATCTCCCGTTAAGGACAGGAAACCAACTGATGCGGAAAGAGGAGCCGCCCCTCTCTCGTGGTGCCATCATGGGTGACTGAAAAATGAATATTCACTCCTTTCCACACCCATCGGCATAGAATGAAGTAAATTTTCTTTTCTCTTTAGCAATGGTCACAGGAGTTAGCTGCAGCAGCCGGTTCCTGCCTCCTGTGACCCACTGCTCCGTCGCTGCCGTTCCCCCACCTCCCCACCACAGCCAGATTAGGGACATCCAGACTATAAGATGCACCCCCCATTTTCCTCCACATTTTTGGAAGAAAAAAAGTGCGTCTTATAGTAAGAAAAATATGGTAAGTCTAACAAAAAGAAGATATATATATTGATACATACAAATCTATAACAATGAACTTTACAAATCAATAAACAGAACTATGCCACGTTATATAAGATAAGTAACAAAACAAAAAGCACACAACTGAAATCACCCCCCCCCCCCAAAGACCCACCAAATTGCAGCCTCACAACAGTGACATTACATTACAAATGTAAAGAAAATCCAGCTTCTTGGAAATTGTAAAATTTATTGAAAAATAGATAAAAAATCAAAACATGCTAAATTGCAGAGACAACACATGAAGGCATGTGAGTCTGAAACGCGATGTTATGCTGTTATACAATTTAGAACATTTTGATTCTTTAATCTATTGTTCAATAGATTTTGCAATTTCCAAAAAGCTGGATTTTCATCACATTTTATTTACATTTGGTCCCAGGGATTCCGTGCTTCTGTGCACCTAGAGCTTGGGTAAGCTGTTTTTTTTCTATTTTATCTATCACCCCCTTCACCTTGCAGCCACCCAGTATGCTTCATCACCCCCTCTTCCCCACACAGCACCTCTTCCTCATGACCCCCTTCCCCACACAGCTCTACATCATCCCCCCTTTTCCACACAGACCCTCATCATCATCCCGTAATAATTAGATGGGTACTATGGAATCTGATTGCGTGGAATAATACAAGACCAAAGTTGATGCAAATAAGTATATTTAACAAATGTGACAAAACTAAACAGAGCACTTCCTGCAATTGTAACGAAACACAGCACAATATGTAAAAATGCAAATAAAGTAAATTTAGCAGAGCACTTACTGCAATTGTAACGAAAACACAGTACAATATGGAAATGTACAGAGTGACTGAGGAGCGGGGTGCGACCGCTAATAAAACCAGTCCAACAGTAAACTGATGTAGGTGTGCACAAGGCACTAAATGTAGGAGACCAGCAGAAAGTAAAGGAGTAAGCACACCGCAATTAATGAGGCAGTCCAGCGATGTTACGAAGGAGCACGCACACTGCACTAACGTGTAGAAGTCCAGCAATCATAAGGGTGGAAATTATCATGGCACTTAAACGTAGAACTCGCAGGAGCGGCATAAACAGGAGTAGGTGGCTATATATACCTTTCGGGCTGAAAGTTCCGCACAAGTCCAGCAACGCAGCCCAAATAAACAGAGACCCAGAGGAAATGGTGAAGTCAGGATTCCTTACTAGCCACAGTAGTTTCAGAGGATATTAGCTCCTCACCAGAAGTCCAGACCGTACTAGAGCACAAACCGAACCAGGGAGACGCACAAAGGACTATAGGCAGCAGAACGTGGAAAGGCAGAGCAGCAAGTAAAAAGCAGCAGCAGCAACGAGTCCACCAGCAGACCAGTAGGAGCTCAGGAGCCAGCAGCAACAAAATACTCAGGCAAAGAGGAGCACATAACCTGGATTTAAATAATCAGGGCGAGATACGAGATTCCATCTTGGATCAGGGTTAGCAGGCAGAAAGGAAAGTCCAGAATCCTTACATCCCCTTCTCCACGTAGCCTCTCATCATCCCTTCTCCACACAGCCACTCATCATCCCCCTCTTCTCCACACAGCCCATCTTCACCCCAACTTCTCCCCACAGCCCATCATCCCCCACTTCTCTATACAGCCCCTCATCATCCCCCACTTCTTCACACAGCCCCTCATCATCCCCATTTCTCCACACAGCTCATCATCCCCTTTTCCACGCAGCCCCTCAACATCCCCCACTTCTTCACACAGCCCCTCATCATTCCCCTACTCCTCAGTCCCTTATGCTACCTTTATGCCCTTCTACTCAAAGCCCCTCTTCATCCCCCTTCACCACAAAGCCCATCAACATGCCCCCCTTCTCCAAAAAAGCCCTCATCATCCCTTCTCCACAAATCCCATCATGCCTCCTTTATCCAAAAAGCCAATCATAATGCCCCTTTCATCACAAAGCCCCTCTTCTCCACACTGCCCCTCATCATCCCCTTTTCCACAAATCCTTTCATCATGCCCCCTTCCCCATAAAGCCCTTCATCATGCCCCCCTTATCCACAAAGCCCCTCATATCCTCAAAACCTCTCATCATGCTTCCATTATCTACAAAGCCCCTCATCAAGGCCCACTTCCTCACAGCCCCTCATCATCCCCCACTTCTCCACACAGCCCTTAATTATCCCCCTTCTCCACACAGACCCTCATCATGCTACCCTTCTCCACAATGTCCCTCATCATGCCCCCCTTCTCCACACAGCCCCTCATCATGCCCCCTTCTCCACAAAGCCCCTCATCATGGCCCCCTTCTCCACAAAGCCCCTCATGACCCGCTTCTCCACAAAGCCCTTCATCATGCCCTGCTTGTCCACAAAGCCCTTCATCATGCATCTCTTCACCCAAAGCCTCTCATCATGCCCCCCTTCTCCACAAAGCCCCATTATCCCCTCTACACAAAGCCCATCATCATGCCCCTTTCTCCACAAATCCCCTCATCATGCCCCCTTTTCTCTCCATAGCCCCTCATCATCCCACCAATGAAGTGAGTTCATTGGCTGTGAACTCGCAGGACTTTCTCACACTCACGGTGCCCTCAGACAGGGAATAGGAGTTCACAGGGAGACACACGGTGCTCAGTGTCTCTGATAGATGACAGGCTGTATGGTCGCATCATCATGCAACCATGCAGCCGGCCATCTAGATGCGGCAGAGCTAGACCCGTCGTGGGACAAATGGATTAGCAGCATCTCTGCGGAAAGGTGTGGAATTTTTTTTTTTTTAACTTTTGCAGATGACAAGGGCTCCGTTGGAATAGGCGATGTCATAAGTATGGTTTAATTAAGATTTATTAAAGGAGTCTGGGTCATTCTTTCAATTAAAGGACTTTTTCTTGGTCTGTGTATTCATACATGACTATGGGGTTTGCAATTGAGGTGTCTTATTGATGCTGCTTCATTACTAGCCTCACGGCTTGATGTCACCTGACAATACAAAGGTGACATCAACCCCCCAACTGTTACCCCACTTGCCACTGCTACAGGGCAAGTGGGAAGAGCGAGGCTAAGTGCCAGAATTGGTGCATTTTAGAGATGCGCCTTTTCTGGGGTGGCTGAGAGCTGATGTTTTAACCTGGGGGCCAGTATCCATGACTCCTTTCTAGGCTATTAATATCAGCCCGCAGCTGTCTGCATAGCCTTTGCTGGTTAATTATAGGGGGACCCTACATAATTTTTTTTAGGGTCCCCATTTTATTAGCCAGTAAAGGCTAAGTACACAGTTGTGAGCTGATATTAATAACCTGGTAAGCTCCATGGGTATTACCCCCTTCCCAAGCTATAAACATCAGCCCCCAGCCTTCGGCTTTCCCACTGCTGGTTAGGAAAATTATGCAGGAGCCCATGCCATTTTCTTTAGAAAAATAATCTTTTATTGAATACATGTACAGTAAGCTGCACACACACTGTACTGATTGTATTTGTCACAGACATCTGTATATCTACCTATTCTATTTGGATTTACTGTATATAATCCATCTATTGTATCCTGTCGGCTCCTGCTGTGATTTTATGTTACTCGGCTGCTGAATTGCCAGCTTTCATTCTATCCATCTATTTATTATATATATATACACCCACACGAGGGGCGTTCATTAAAGGATTCCTCTGACCCACTTCTATTTATCACAGGACACTGAAACTGCACGTGTAATGACACAAGTCTCTATAGGTTATATGACAATTTACAACTCAGAACTGATAATGGTCTTAATTTTACAAGTGCTGAAGTGGTGTGAGGTATGATAATGGACCCAGTGGAATACAGAGCATTCAAGTTCCTTTACTTGAAATGCCGCACACCAAAGGAGACGTTCGATGAGATGAAAGATGTTTATGATGATTTCCCATCATATGATGTAGTCAAGAACTAGTCTGCCTCCGGTGCAAACAGCTCTAATTCCAGGGCAACCCCACTCTACTACTGATGAACACACCATCCAGCAAGTGGAGGTTGCCATTTTGGAAAATCGCCGCGTAACCATTCACCACCTAGCCCAAAATGTCAAAATTAGTGTGGGATCCGTGGAAAAAAAATCATCCAAGACAATCTTCACATACATAAGGTATCTGCTCGCTGGGTTTTCCGGCTGCTCACACTTTAACAGGAGCAGGAACGAGTCGAATGCACTCAGGCTCTATTGTTGATATGCCATGGAAACCAAGAGGACTTTTTCAACAGACTGATCACACAGGAAGAAAGATGAGTCCATCACTATGATCCTGAGACTAAAGTCCAGTCAATGCAATGGAAGCATCATGACTTACCGCCTCCAAAGAAGGCATGTCCCAAACCTCGCAGGCAAGGTCATGCTCATTGTATTTTGGGACCAGCACAGAGTAGTATCGATGGATTTCTTAGCAAAAGGTACCATTATCACTGTGAATACTACACTTCACTGCTGCGGAAATTGCGGGACGCCATCAAAACCAAGAGATGTGGCATACTCACCCAAAGTGTCCGCAGTCTGAAAGACAATGCATCAGTTTACAACTCACATGTTGCCCAAATGGAAGCATGCTCCTGTGGCTTTGAAATTCTAACGCATTCCACTTATTCACCTGACCTCAGGGGCGGAAATATCATTGGTGCAACCTGTGCAGCCGCACAGGGGCCCAAGAGGTGAGGGGGCCCATTTATATCTCCAAAGCAGGTGCAATTTTGCATTTTTAGGAGATCTTGGGCTGCAAAGGGCCCATGTATTGTTCTTGCACAGGGGCCCTTTTCTTACTTTGTCCACCAGTGCCTGACCTTGCACCTCTGAACTCACACCTCTTTCCAACAATTAAGTTATTTTTGAAGGGCAAGCATTTTCCAGATGATGAGACTCTGATTTCCAAAGTCACAATGTTGTTTTTGGAGCAACCTGTCGACTTCTACAAGCGAGGTGTTTACAGTTGCTTAAAGAGATGGGAGAAGTGTGTGCCCTAGGTGGCACCTATGTAGAGAAGGACTAATAGCTGTGCCAAGTTTCATTGCTCTCATTCCACAGGAAGTGGGAAAATCTTTAATGAAATTCCATCATATTTTTATGTTTTTACAAATATTTCCTTTGAAAACGATACGTAAACGATATGTAAAAACGCATGTTAAAATCGCATTGCAATAGGATAGCAATCACACTGCATTCGGAAGTAAATCGGAAGCTAGGTGTGAAAAATCAGATAGTACTCGCATGACACTTGCATTACACTCGTGCAACTCTCGGCAGGGAGACTGACTGCTTTTTCATACGTTCAGTGTGAATCTGGCCTTAAAAGGCATCTACTTTAGACAGGCAAAACAATAATACCACAACATTGGAATTCAGTACTCCCCCATTCTTTAAAAGAATGGTTTGTAGAGATGGCTAGGACCCATGCTATGGAAAAGCTGATGGTCCAAACACAAGAAGACTCTATTACAACTGCTACTAAATGGTTTCACTGGGAAACCTTTCCCTATTTTCCACTCTACCAAACTAGGCTAAGGTGCCTTAAAGTTTGTCTATTCTTTGCACTTCCATAGACCAACAAATTGTCGAATACCTTCTAGCCAATCGACGTCCTTAGACTCTGATTGTAATCCAATCTACTCTATATAGTGATAAATACCCAAGGATCCCTTGACTTTTATTTTTCTTCTCATCTTTGAAGTGTTTTGCTTATCCATGTACTACATTGATTTCATGATATTTGTACCATGATGATCACTATTTATTCTTATGCTTTGATTCTTTATGTAACAAAGTGTATATATCACTTTTTTGTGTTCATTTTCCAGACTTTGATTTTCTATTGTTGCTATGTTATACTGTTATAAAATTTAAAAAAACTTTGAATTTGAAAAAAGGAAATGGCTACTTTCTTGCGTGAGTTTTTAGATGTGTAACAAGATTTGTTTTCCGATTAAAACATTTTCCACATTCTGAACATGAAAATGGCTTCTCTCCTGTGTGAATTTTCTGATGTCTAACAAGACATGATTTTGTTGTAAAACATTTCTCACATTCTGAACATGAAAATGGCTTCTCCCCTGTGTGAATTAGCTGATGTTTAGCAAGTTTTGATTTAATACTGAAATATTTCCCACATTCTGAACATGAAAATGGTTTTTGCCCTGTGTGACTTATCTGATGTGCAACCAGACTTGATTTCTCTGTAAAACATTTCCCACATTCTGAACATGAAAAAGGTTTCTCCCCTGTGTGAATTCTCTGATGTGCAACAAGACTTGATTTCTCTGTAAAACATTTCCCACATTCTGAACAAGCAAATGGTTTCTCCCCTGTGTGAATTCTCTGATGTATCATAAAATTTGATTTGTGTGTAAAACATTTGCTGCATTCTGAACAAGAAAATGGCTTCTCCCCTGTGTGAATTCTCTGATGTTTTGAAAGTGTGGATTTCTCACTATATCGTTTGCCACATTCTGAACATGAAAATGGCTTCTCCCCTGTGTGAGTTTTCAGATGTGCAACAAGACTTGCTTTTAGATTAAAACATTTCTCACATTCTGAACATGAAAATGGCTTCTCTCCTGTATGAATTTTCTGATGTTTAAGAAGTATGGATTTCTCACTATATCGTTTCCCACATTCTGAACATGAAAATGACGTATCCCCTGTGTGATTTTTCAGATGTGCAACAAGATGTGTTTTCCGATTAAAACATTTCCCACATTCTGAACATGAAAATGGCTTCGCTCCTGTGTGAATTCTCTGATGTCTAACAAAACATGATTTATCTGTAAAACATTTCCCACATTCTGAACATAAAAATGGCTTCTCCCCTGTGTGAATTCTCTGATGTATAACAAGACTAGATTTCTCTGTAAAGCATTTTCCACATTCTGAACATGAAAATGGCTTCTCCCCTGTGTGAACTAGCTGATGTCTATCAAGATGTGATTTCTTTGTAAAACCTTTCCCACATTCTGAACATGGAAATGGTTTCTCCCCTGTGTGTATCATCTGATGTCTTACAAAACATGATCTGTGTGTAAAACATTTTCCACATTCCGAACAAGAAAATGGTTTCTCCCCTCTGTAAGCTGTTTCATGATCAAGAGCCTTTCTGTGACTATTGTTTTGCATATTTGTCTTTGATGAAGCAGAAACAAGGACCTGCAGCAAAGAATCAGATGACAGTTTTTTTCTGATAACATCTTGAGGTGTATCTGGTATAATGGCATGATCTTCATAAGTATCGGGTGTCATATGAAAATTATCTGCTGAAAAATCTGAGAATATCAGACATCCCTCTGAGCTCCTGGTAAAGTCACCTGCCAAGAATAAACATTATTTTATTCAGTAACATTGCATTGGAATTATAATACTATTTATATTATTATATACTTTATAACATGTCTGTGCAAACAAAATAGACCACAAAGAGAAAATGAGATTACAGTGTTAGGCCACCAGGTTATATCCTTACAAATGTTCACTACTCTATTATAGCCACTTTTCAGGTCATGATTCCAGGTGTCTGTCATGAAGCTGTTCCAGTTACGTGTTCAGAGGAGACTCATAAAAGGGATCTGTAATCAGTTTTATTAGGAGATTCCTTCTCATACATTCTCTGACAGGTACAAGCACTATAGCACAGAGCAAAGGACATTGGAGGAGACTGGTCATGTACACAAGTTATGGATTTGGAGAAAAAAGTAAGGTTTTGTATATCTTTTTATTAGTGTAACTAAAGAGTGCATACAAGAAAAGGGAACAAATTCTTCATATTCTTAAATATGTCATGTCAGCCAACAGAAACATTGTCTGAATTTGGGAGCACGGGGGGATCTGAAAATTTTCTATTTGCAGCAGTGTCCTCTGCAAACAGTTGTACATTCCTGGTTCTTGTATAAATCACTTCACATTACACTGGTGCTTGAAAGTTTGAGAAAATTTTTCATATTTCTGCATAAAACTGACTTAAAACTACATCTGATTTTCACACTAGAAGTAGTTAAAGAGAGACGTTGATTTGTACTATCTAGCAAGTCAGTTATATAACATTATGGAGGTCAGTCCTCCGCTACACCCATGGCTGATTATTTTCTAATTACCAGGGTAGCTGTTTACTTTGCTTTCTGTTTTACCTTATACTAATAATAATAATGTCTTAACCACTTCCAGACCTATGACGTATTATATTAGGTATTGTGAGGCAGTGACAGATGTTAGATGTGAGGGTCGCTATGTGTCCCCCAGGATGTGCATAGAAGCGTATTAAGACCGCTAGAGTGCATTGCACATTACGTGGAAGCCACACACAATACTGAGCATCATTTTGACTTGTTTCCACTTTCATTTTGGGGGTCTCTCCAAATCCAGGCCTCCATTGGTTCAAAAATTTGATTTCCATTGATTTTTGTGGAATTTTGTTGTCAGCACATTCAATTTTGTACAGAACAAAGTATTCAATGAGAATATTTCATTCATTTAGATCTAGGATGTTTTACTTGAGTGTTCCCTTTATTTTTTTGAAGCATAGTATATATATATCCATAAATTAGTTTTTGTATGTACAAAACCAAAACAAAAGGACACGTTTATCACGTTTATCTCCTTGTCTGGAATGACCCGCCCTATAAAATTGTCACGCTAGTTAACCCTTACAGTGAGCACCATTAAAAAGAAGATATATATAATCTGGGGCAAAAACTATGCTTTTTCATCATACCACTGAACAAAAAGTTAAATAAAGCTCGATTAACCCCTTAATGTCCACTGACGTGCAGAGTCCGTCATGGCAAGGTGCCAGTTCCGGCACCAGGACGGACTCTGCACGTCATGGCTTTGATCTACCACTGCGTGTAAACACGCAGTGGTAGATCAGTGCCGACAGCTGTCACAGACAGCTGACAGGCACGGCAAGCGGTGCGGGGACCTTTGCCGTCGGTCCCCGCACTCACAGCGCTGTGATTGGTCAGTCAATCAATGCCAGAGCATTGCAATGCATTGTAACTGCAATAAAAAGTAAAAAAAGTGAAAGTCCCATAAAGGGACAAGTTAAAAAAATCATTTTTTTAAAAAAATTGTAAAAAAAAATATTAAAAAATAATTTAAAAAAAATCCCCTAAAAAATACACATTTTTATGTAATAAAAAACAAAAAACATACACATGTTAGGTATCGCCACGTCCGTAAAAATCCCATCTATAAAAGCGTAACCCTAGTTAACCCCTTCAGTGAAAGCCGTAAAAAAAAAAACACAAAAAAGTAGTAAATTATACTTTTTCCAAGCGGTATTATACCGCTTGGAAAAAGTGCAATAACACGCGATCAAAAAGTCAGATATAAATAATCATGGTACCGCTGAAAACGTCATCTTGTCCCGCAAAAAACAAGCCGCTATACAACATCATCAGCAAAAAAATAAAAAAAAGTTATAGCTCGCGGAATAAACTGATGCAAAAATAATTATTTTTTCTATAAAATTTTTTGTGTAAAAAACGCCAAATATAAATGAGGAATCGCCGTAACCGTAGTGACCCGAAGAATAAAGCTGCTTTATCAATTTTACCACACACGGAACGGAGGAAAAAAAAAAAAAAACAATTCCTGAATTGCTGGTTTTTGTTCATTCTGATTCCACAAAAATCGGAATAGGAAACGATCAAAAAACGTTATGTGCCTGAATATGGTACCAATAAAAACGTCAGCTCGTCCCGCAAAAAATAAGCCCACAGATAACTCTGTCGGCCGAAATATGGAAAAATTATAGCTCTCAAAATACGGCGATGCAAAAATTTCTTACAAAAAATTATTCCAAGAAAAAGCATCTTTTAGTGTGTGACAGAAGCTAAACATGAAAAAAGGGTGTAAATCTGGTATCGCTGTAATCGCACCGATCCGAGGAATAAAGTCACCTAATCACTAATACCGCATGAGGAACGGCGTAAAAAAGAAAACCAATTCTTCACCTTTTGTGGATTTGTTCATTGTGCCTCCCAAAGATCGCAGTAAGGCGATCACAGTGGTTCCCCCCCACATATGGGGTATCAGCGTACTCAGGACAAAATGCACAATAGCTTTTGGGGTCCTATTTCTCCTGTTACCCTTATAAAAATTTGGGGCAAAAAGGTAATTTTTGTGGAAAAAAATATGATTTTTTTGATGAAGACAGGAGGCCGGGACTCATATTAATGATCTCTGCCAGGCTCTGGGGTGTGTGGTGCCTGGAAGAAATCATTAGTATAAGGAAAGAAACATTTCTCAACAAGACCGCTAACATGAGGCATACAGGTAGGACTAGTGTAACATTTCTATTACCTGTATGCCCCTATTAATAGGTCATATACGTCCTGGGGGGTGACAGATTCCCTTTAAATAGTTGTAAAAACTAATAATGGGATGGGCATCTCTATGTAACCTGTGAACAAAGACTTGCCGAGATGCGATCACTCTAGGGGCTACCCTTTACATCTTCTCCATGAAGCTGTAACTCCTTCAACAATTGAAATGAATCCTTCTAAAAAAAAAATTACCCGTATACCTTTTGGGAAAGATTTCCATCTAATCAATATCAAGGGGAATCAAATAAAAAAAAACCACTGGCATATCCTAGGACAGGCATACCCCAATATTGCAGAAATTTGTTACTTGCCATAAAAGACTACCAAATACTAAGAATTAGTGCGTGCTGACATTGGGAGTAAGATTAAGATTCCCAGACAAACTTTTTTATCAACCGAATCAAATGAGACTTTTCCAAGTTTGAATTGTGCGCAACGCAATAATGTGATTAAGGAGAAATATTTCATTCACCCCCGAACAGGTAGGCGTTTTGAAATCAAGGTTTATTTTTACTTGCATGTTGAATAGTGTATTTTAAGGAAAAAGGACATTCTATTGCACAGCTTAAAAAAGTAGTCCACTACTTTTACATTGATGACCTATCCTTTTGATCAATGTCTGATTGGCCGGAGTCCGGCAATAGACACTCCCGCCAATCAGCTATTATCAGTGTCTGCAGTGGCGGCCGCGGTCAGGAAGGTTTTTTTTTTTAACCCTTCATGACCCAGCCTATTTTGACCTTAAAGACCTTTCCAATTTTTGCAATTCTGACCAGTGTCCCTTTATGAGGTAATAACTCAAGAACGCTTTAACAGATCCTAGCGATTCTGAGACAGTTTTTTCGTGACGTATTGGGCTTCATGTTAGTGGTAAATTTAGGTCAATAATTTTTGTGTTTATTTGGGAAAAAAAAATCGGAAATTTGGCGAAAGTTTTGAAATTTTATTCTGTTAAACCAGAAAATTATGTGACACAAAATAGTTAATAAATAACATTTCCCACATGTCTACTTTACAACAGCACAATTTTGTAAACAAAATTTTTTTTTGTTAGGAAGTTATAAGGGTTAAAAGTTGACCAGCGATTTCTCATTTTTACAACAAAATTTACAAAACCATTTTTTTTTTTAGGGACCACCTCACATTTGAAGTCAGTTTGAGGGGTCTATATGTCTGAAAATACCCAAAAGTGAAACCATTCTAAAAACTGCACCCCTCAAGCTGATCAAAACCGCATTCAAGAAGTTTATTAACCCTTCAGGTGCTTCACAGGAGCTGAAGAAACGTGGAAGGAAAAATTGAAAATTTAACTTTTTAGTCACAAAAATTATCTTTTATAAACAATTTTTTTATTTTAACGAGGGTAAAAGGGGAAAATGGACAGATAAAGTTATTTAGCAATTTCTCCTGAGTACACCGATACCCCATATGTGGGGGAAAACCACTGTCTGGGTGCATGGCAGGGCTCGGAAGGGAAGGAGCGCCGTTTGACTTTTTCAAACCAAAATTGGCTGGAATTGAGATTGGACGCCATGTCGCGGTTGGAGAGCCCTGATGCGCCTAAACAGTGGAAACCCCCCACAAATGACCCCATTTTGGAAACTAGACCCCCTAAGGAACTTATCTAGATCTGTTGTGAGCACTTTGAACCCCCAAGTGTTTCATTAATGTTTATGTCTGGGTGTGAAAAAAAAAATAAATCCACAAAAATAATTTTTTAGTCCCCAATTTTTGATTTTTCCCAAGGAAATTGGACCCCAAAAGTTGCTGTCCAATTTGTCCTGAGTACGCTGATACCCCATATGTGGGGAAGAAATACTGTTTGGGAGCACGGCAGGGCTCAGAAAGGAAGTAATGATGTTTTGGGATGCAGACTTTGATGGGTGTCATGTTCAGTTTGCAGAGCCCCTGATGTGCCTAAACAGTGGAAACCCCCCACAAGTGACCCCATTTTGGAAACTAGACCCCCTAATGAATTTATCTAGATCTGTGGTGAGCACTTTGAACCCCCAAGTGCTTCACACAAGTTTAGATACCAATTTTTGATTTTCCCAAGGGTAACAGGAGAAATTGGACCACAAAAGTCTTTGTCCAATTTGTCCTGAGTACGCTGATACCCCATATGTGGGGGGGAACCAGTGTTTTGGCTCAGGGCAGAGCTCAAAAGGGAAGGAGCACTATTTGACTTTTTCAAACCAAAATTGGCAGGAATCGAGATTGGACGCCATGTCGCTTTTGGAGAACCCCTGATGTGCCTAAACAGTGGAAACCCCCTACAAGTGACCCCATTTTAGAAACTAGAACCCCAAAGGAACTTATCTAGATGTGTGGTGAGCACTTTGAACCCCCAAGTGCTTCACAGAAGTTTTTAACGTAGAGCTGTGAATATTAAAAAATCATTTTTTTTCCTCAAAAATTTTTTTAGCCCACATTTTTTTTATTTTCCCAAGGGTAAGAGGAGAAATTGGACCCCAAAAGTTGTTGTCCAGTTTGTCCTGAGTACGTTGGTACCCCATATATGGGGGGAACCACTGTTTGGGCACACGTCAGGGCTCGGAAGGGAAGTAGTGACGTTTTGAAATGCAGACTTTGATGGAATGGTCAGCGGCGTCATGTTACGTTTGCAGAGCCCATGATGTGCCTAAACAGTAGAAATCCGCCACAAGTGACTCCATTTTGGAAACTAGACACCCCAAGGAACTGATCTAGATGTGTGGTGAGCACTTTGAACCCCCAAGTACTTCACAGAAGTTTATAACGCAAAGCCGTGAAAATAAAAAAAATATTTTTTTCCCCACAAAAATAATTTTTAGCCCCCAATTTTTTATTTTCCCAAGGGTAACAGGAGAAATTTGACCCCAAACGTTATAGTGCAATTTTTCCTGAGTATGCTGATACCCCATATGTTGGGGTAAACCACTGTTTGGGCACACTTCGGGGCTTGGAAGGGAGGGATCACCGTTTGACTTGGCTGGAATCAATGGTGGCACCATGTCATGTTTGGAGACCCCCTGATGTGCCTAAACCATGGAAACTCCTCAATTCTAACTCCAACTCTAACCCTAACACACCCCTAACCCTAATTCCAACCCTAACCCCAACACACCCCTAACCCTAATCCCAACCCTAACCCTAACCACAAGCCTAACCCTAATCCCAACCCTAACACACATCTAACCCTAATCTTAACCCTAATTCTAACCCGAACCCTAATTCTGACCCTAACCCTAATTCTGACCCTAACCCTAATACCAACCCTAATCCTAACCCTAATTCTAACCCTAATGGAAAATAAAAATAAAAATATTTTCTTTATTTTATTATCCCTACCTATGGGGTGGTAAAGGCGGGATATTTACTATTTTTTATTTTGATCACTGTGATAGGGTCTAACACAGTGATCAAAATGTACTTTCAATAAAAGAATGAATCTGCCGGCCGGAAGATGGCGGCGCCCATGGACCGGGCAGGAGAGACGCCGGGAGGGACACGGGGACTCCGGAGGTACCTGGGGGGGATCGGAAGCCAGGGGCAGGATCGGAAGGCGTGGGGAGCGCAATAAAGAGGGGGAGCGGATGTTGACGGCGGCGGCAGATCGCCGCCGTCACTCGGTGTGGGTGGGGGGGATGGGAGTCGGATCTCAGTCTCCAGCCATGGCAGATGCTATTGCAGCATGGGCCATGGCTGGATTGTAATATTTCACCAAATTTCATTGGTGAAATATTACAAATCGTTGATTGGCTGTTTCACTTTTAACAGCCAATCAGAGCGATCGTAGCCACGTGGGGGTTAAGCCACCCCCCCGTGGTGAAGCACAAAGGGTCTTGTGTCTGCGGGTCGGGTGACCTTTTGGTGACCCCGGTCACCGGACCTGCAGGAACGGGATTTATACCATGACGCTTACGTCAAAGTATCTCACACAATCCTTATTGAAAAAATGACTTAGTATGGAATGGACAAGGCAACTGTTAGGTAGATTCATAACTGGCTTAGTGATCGGACCCAAAGAGTGGTCATAAATGGCTGCACATCCAGTTGGAAGAATGTCTCAAGTGGGGTACCACAAGGCTCTGTTTTGGGCCCTGTATTTTTCAACATCTTTATCAATGATTTAGATGAAGGAATTGAGGGTAAACTGATCAAATTTGCTGATGACACAAAGCTAGGAGGGGTAGCTAATACTAGAGAAGAGAGAGAGAGGATTCAAAAAGATATAAATAAACTGGAGCAGTGGGCAGCAACTAACAGAATGGATTTTAACAGGGAAAAATGCAAAGTACTACATCTGGGCAATAAAAATGAAAAAAGCATATACAAAATGGGAGGAATAGAGCTAAGTAACAGCACATGTGAAAAAGACTTGGGTATACTAATTAATCACAGACTTAACATGAGTCAACAGTGTGATGCAGCAGCAAAAAAGGCAAATGCAATTCTAGGATGTATCAACAGAAGCATACAGTCTAGATCACGTGAGGTCATTATTGCCCTCTACTCCTCTTTGGTCAGACCTCATCTGGAATACTGTGTCCGGTTTTGGGCACCACATTTTAAAAAAGACATCAACAAACTGGAGCAAGTTCAGAGAAGAGCCACCAGAATGGTGACCGTTCTGCAAACCATGTCCTATGAGGAAAGGTTGCAGGATTTGGGAATGTTTAGCTTGCAAAAAAGAAGACTGAGAGGAGACTTAATAGCTGTCTACAAATATCTCAAGGGCTGTCACATTGTAGAAGGATCATCTTTATTCTCATTTGCACAAGGAAAGACTAGAAGCAATAGGATGAAACTGAATGGGAGGAGACACAGATTAGATATTAGAAAAAACTTTTTGACAGTTAGGGTGATCAATGAGTGGAACAGGCTGCCACGAGAGGTGGGGAGTTCTCCTTCAATGGAAGTCTTCAAACAGAGGCTGGACAGACATCTGTCTGGGATGATTTAGAGAATCCTGCTTTGAGCAGGGGGTTGGACCAGAAGGCCCAGGAGGTCCCTTCCAACTCTACCATTCTATGATTCTATGAGGATGATAATGCACCAATTCATACAGCTAGAATCGTTAAGGCATGGCACGAGGAACATTCTAAAGAAGTTGAGCATCTCATCTGGCCCCCACAATCCCCAGACCTCAACATTATTGAGCATTTATGTTCGATTTTAGAGATTCAAGTTAGACGTCGATTTCCGCCGCCATCGTCGCTCAAAGAACTGGAGGGTGTTTTAACTGAAGAATGGGCTAAAATTCCTTTTGAAACAATTCACACCTTGCATGAATCCATACCTCGGAGATTTGAGGCTGTAATCGCCGCAAAAGGTGGACCTACACCATATTAAACTAACTTTTGTTGATGTTTCCAGGTGTTTCCATTATTTTGTCCAACCCCTGTACATACTAATGGTGAAAGCTCCACGTCAATGGAATAAAACTTTTTAATCATTGCTACAACACTCTTCCAAAAGGACACCAAGATAGGACAGTTCCACATCATATGAAGCATATCTGCTATGTTAGTTTTGCATCTAGGACAGTGGGGACTTGAGCAAAATCCTATGTTAAATAAGAATTGAGATGTCCTGTATACCTGGTGTATCACATATATATGGGACAGTCTATGGTATTCACTTAAAGACAGCTGTGGAACCCTTTCCAGTATATCTGACCAGTGATTTTCCTCTGTGGGTCCCATTACACTCTTCCATTTCTCTTTAAACCGCATCGGCTGATTTGTCAATATAATGTCTAAGAGAATGTTGTAAAGCAATGAGTACAGTCCAGAAGAACTGTGTAGATTAGCTATTCTCTGTATTATTGAGTTTCGGGGTACCCCTCCTTCCAAAACAATGCCTTCCACCCGATATGCGTGCCTAAATTGTAAGTGTTTATAGAATTCAGAGGGAGGTAACCCATATTCGCTTTGCAGCTGTGAGAATTCCTTAATAACATCACCTATCAGCACTTGATTATGTCTATTTAAGCCCATAGTGCTCCAGGGGCCAAATCCCACCAGTTGGTATAGATTTGGAAGCCATGGAGTGTTCCATAATAAAGTAAGTTTTGAAACACCTACTATTGTAATTTTTTCACCGTTCCTCAAAGTTTATGACATAACAGCATAGTCGGTATTTTGCCTCCAAGTGTCCTAAACTTATGTGCCTTCAATACCTCAGAGTTTACATGATTGGAAATAATTCTGTAGTAACATACACTGAGCTCCTCCTCCCCCAGGGTCGTCCCATCCCCGAATATGTTAAAGCTGAGATACCACATAATATACCCATGGATTAGGAACCACAAGCCCTCCCATTGTTTTGTTTCTTTGCACTGTTTCAAGTTTAATTCTCGGAGTCTGT
This sequence comes from Oophaga sylvatica, assembly GCA_033576555.1. Taxonomy (NCBI): domain Eukaryota; kingdom Metazoa; phylum Chordata; class Amphibia; order Anura; family Dendrobatidae; genus Oophaga; species Oophaga sylvatica. The sequence goes on from JARQOD010004978.1 coordinate 26,638, forward strand.
TTGCCCCATATTTATTTTCTAAACTCCAGACTGACTTTAACCCCTTAACGACCAAGCCATTTTGTAGGTTAAAGACCAGGCCAATTTTTACAATTGTGACCACTGTCTCTTTATGAGGTTATAACTCTGGAACGCTTCTACGGATCTTGGCGATTCTGAGATTGTTTTCTCGTGACATATTGTACTTCATGATAGTGGTAAAATTTCTTCAATGTAACTTGCGTTAATTTATGAAAAAAACGGAAATATGGCAAAAATTTTGAAAATTTTGCAATTTTCAAACTTTTAATTTTTATGCCATTAAATCAGAGAGATATGTCACAAAAATTAGTTACCGTATATACTCGTGTATAAGCCGAGATTTTCAGCACCTTTTTTCGTGCTGAAAATGCCCCCTCGGCTTATACACGAGTCATAAGGCAGAAACCAGCGGGGGAGGGGGTGCCGCGGCAGAAGCCGGTGGCTGGGATCATACTCACCCCTCCCCGTGCCATCGCTGAATGTCCCTGCAATCCTGCGTTCTCCCCGGCTTCCTGCAGCTCTCCAGCGCTGAGCAGTGACGTAATACCCGCTCATTAAGGTCATGTAATATGGACGCGACACCACTCCCATAGGCGTGTCGTCAATATTCATGGCCTTAATGAGCGGTATTACGTCACTGCTCAGCGCTGGAGAGCTGCAGGAAGCCGGGGAGAACGCAGGATTGCAGGGACGTTCAGCGATGGCACGGGGAGGGGTGAGTATGATGGAGGAGAGGACAAGGAGCACGGAGCAGGACGGGGGGAGGAGAACGGTGGACGGGGGAAGCATGGAGGAGGACGGGGGGAGAACGGAGGAAGAGGGAAGCATGGAGGAGGACGGGGGGAGAACGGAGGACGGGGGAAGCATGGAGCAGGACGGGGGGGGGAGAACGGTGGACGGGGCAAGCATGGAGGAGGACGGGGGAGAACGGGGGAAGCATGGAGGAGGACAATGAGCACGGAGCAGGACGGGGAGAGGATGGAGGGCACAGAGGAGCACGGAGCAGGACGGGGGAAGAGGATGGAGGGCACAGAGGAGCACGGAGCAGGACGGGGGGGCACAGGAGGGCAGAGAAGGAATGGGGAGCACAGCGGAGGACGGAGCAGGAGGGGGGGGGAGTACAGAGGAGAATGGGGGAGCACAGAGCTGGATGGGGAGCAAGGAGCAGGACGGGGGCAGCACAGAGCAGGAGGGCAGTTTATACACCCGGCTTATACACGAGTCAATAAGTTTTCCCAGTTTTTTGTGGCAAAATTAGGGGGGTCGGCTTATACACGGGTCGGCTTATACACGAGTATATACAGTAATAAATAACATTTCCCACATGTCTGCTTTACATCAGCACAATTTTGGAACCAAAATTTTTTTTTTGTTAGGAAGTTATAAGTGTTAAAAGTTGACCAGCAATTTCTCATTTTTCCAATAAAATTTACAAAACCATTTTTTTAGGGGCCACCTCACATTTGAAGTGAATTTGAGGGGTCAATATGACAGAAAATACCCAAAAGTGACACCATTCTAAAAACTGCACCCCTCAACGTGTTCAAAGCCATATTCAAGAAGTTTATTAACCCTTTAGGTACTTCACAAGAATTGAAGCAATGTGGAAGGAAAAAATTAACATTTAACTTTTTTTCCCAAAATTTTTCTTTCGACACAATTTTTCTAAATTTTGTCAGGAGAAAATGAACCACAATATTTGTTGTACAATTTCTCCAGAGTACACCGATACCCCATGTGTGGGGGTAAACCACTATTTGGGCGCATGGCAGAGCTCGGAAGGGAAGCAGCGCCATTTGACTTTTTTGGCTGGAATTGAGATTGGACGCCATGTCGCATTTGGAGAGTCCCTGTGTGCCAAAACAGTGGAAACCCCCCACAAGTGACCCCATTTTGGAAACTGGACCCCCCAAGGAACTTATCTAAATGTGTTGTGAGAGCTTTTAACCCCCAAGGGCTTCACAGAAGGTTATAACGTAGAGCCGTAAAATTAAAAAATCATATTTTTTCCACAAAAATGATCTTTTCATCCCAATTTTTATTTTCCAAAGGATAAAAGGACCCCAAAAGTTATTGTGCAATTAGTCCTGAGTACGCTGATACCCCATACGTGGGGGTAAACCACTATTTGGGCGCATAGCAGAGCTCGGAAGGGAAGCAGCGCCATTTGACTTTTTTGGCTGGAATTGAGATTGGACGCCATGTCGTATTTGGAGAGCCCCTGTGTGCCTAAACAGTGGAAACCCCCCACAAGTGACCCCATTTTGGAAACTAGACCCCCCAAGGAACTTATATAGATGTGTGGTGAGAGCTTTGAACCCCCAAGGGCTTCACAGAAGGTTATAACGTAGAGCAGTAAAATTAAAAAATCATATCTTTTCCACAAAAATGATCTTTCCACCCCCAATTGTTATTTTCCAAAGGTAACAGGACCCCAAAAGTTTTTGTGCAATTTGTCCTGAGTACGCTGATACCCCATATGTGGGGGTAAACCACTATTTTGACGCATGGCAGAGCTCGAAAGGGAAGGAGCGCCTTTTTCAAATGCAGACTTTGATGGAATGGTCTGCGGGTGTCATGTTACGTTTGGAGAGCCCCTGATGTGCCTAAACAGTAGAAACCCCCCACAAGTGACTCCATTTTGGAAACTGACCCCCCAAGGAACTTATCTAATGTGTGGTGAGCACTTTGAACCCCCAAGTGCTTCACAGAAGGTTTATAACGTAGAGCCGTGAAAATAAAAAAATATATTTTTTTCCACAAAAATAATCTTTTCATCCCCAATTTTTATTTTTAAATAACGGATAAAAGGACCCCAAAAGTATTGTGCAATTTGTCCTGAGTACGCTGATACCCATACGTGGGGGGAACCACTATTTGACGCATTGCAGAGTCGGAAGGGAGAGCACCCGTTTTTTAATGGCGAACTTTGATGAATGTCTGACGTGTCCATGTCGCCTTTGGAGAGCCCCTGATGTGCCTAAACAGTGGAAAACCCCCACAAGTGACCCCATTTTGCAAACTAGACCCCCCAAGGAACTTATTAGATGTGTGGCAGCACTTTGAACCCCCAAGGGCTTCACAGAAGTGTTATAACGTAGAGCCGTGAAAATAAAAAATCATATTTTTTCCACAAAAATGACCTTTTGCCCCCAAATTGTTATTTTTCAAAGGGTAACAGGAAAGCCCCAAAAGTTTTTGTGCAATTTGTCCTGAGTACGCTGATACCCCATATGTGGGGGAACCACTATTGATCGCCTACTGCAATTGGTGAGGGAAGGAGCGCCTTTTTCAAATGCAGACTTTGATGGAATGGTCTGCGGGTGTCATGTTACGTTTGGAGAGCCCCTGATGTGCCTAAACAGTAGAAACCCCCCACAAGTGACTCCATTTTGGAAACTAGACCCCCCAAGGAACTTATCTAGATGTGTGGTGAGCACTTTGAACCCCCAAGTGCTTCACAGAAGTTTATAACGTAGAGCCGTGAAAATAAAAAAATATATTTTTTTCCACAAAAATAATCTTTTTGCCCCCAAATTTTTATTTTTATAAGTGTAACAGGAGAAATAGGACCCCAAAAGCTATTGTGCAATTTGTCCTGAGTACGCTGATATCCCATATGTGGGGGGAACCACTATTTTGACGCATTGGCAGAGATCGGAAGGGAAGGAGCACCGTTTTTTAAATGCAGACTTTGATGGAATGGTCTGCGGGTGTCATGTCGCGCTTGGAGAGCCCCTGATGTGCCTAAACAGTAGAAACTCCCCACAAATGACCCCATTTTGCAAACTAGACCCCCCAGGAACTTATCTAGATGTGTGGTCAGCACTTTGAACCCCAAGGGCTTCACAGAAGTTTATAACGTAGAGCCGTGAAAATAAAAAAATCATATTTTTTTTCCACAAAAATGACCTTTTTGCCCCCAAATTTTTATTTTTCTAAGGGTAACAGGAGAAATAGGACCCCAAAAGCTTTTGTGCATTTTGTCCTGAGTACGCTGATACCCCATATGTGGGGGGGAACCACTGTGATCGCCTTACTGCAATCTTTGGGAGGCACAATGAACAAATCCACAAAAGGTGAAAACTGGTTTTCTTTTTTGCGCCGTTCCTCGTGCGGTATTAGTGATTAGGCGACTTTATTCCTCGGATCGGTGCGATTACAGCGATACCAGATTTACATCCTTTTTTCATGTTTAGCTTCTGTCACACACTAAAAGATGCTTTTTTTTGGAATAATTTTTTGTAAGAAATTTTTGCATCGCCGTATTTTGAGAGCTATAATTTTTCCATATTTCGGCCGACAGAGTTATCTGTGGGCTTATTTTTTGCGGGACGAGCTGACGTTTTTAATGGTACCATATTCGGGCACATAACGTTTTTTGATCGCTTCCTATTCCGATTTTTGTGGAAGCAGAATGAACAAAAATCAGCAATTCAGGAATTGTTTTTTTTTTTCCCTCCGTTCCGTGTGTGGTAAAATTGATAAAGCAGCTTTATTCTTCGGGTCACTACGATTACAGCGATACCTCATTTATATATTTTTTTTATGTTTTGGCGTTTTTTACACAATAAAAAATTTTATAGAAAAAATACCGTATTTTTCGGACTATAAGACGCACCGGACCATAAGACGCACCCCAAATTTTCAGAAGGAAAACAGGGAAAAAAAAATAATGTGTCAAATGGGAGTCCGTCTTACAGTCCGAAGTGCTCTGTGTTGCAGGGGTGCTGTGTGGGGTGGCTGTGCTGTGTGGGTGGCTGTGCTCTGTGGGTGGCTATGCTCTGTGGGTGGCTATGCTCTGTGGGGTGGCTGTGCTCTGTGGGGTGGCTGTGCTCTGTGGGGTCGCTGTGCAATATATGGTACTCACATCCCATAGCGGTGGTCCCAATGCAGCCTCCTGTGCTCTGTGGTGTCTGGCCAGCAGCGGGGCTCTGTGCTGCGTGGGGGCTCCGCCGGCATTTCCCTCTTAGCCGGACAGCCCCCGTAGCTCCACTGCTGCGGCCTCCTGATACATGGCCGCCAGGGGCCTCCGGTGGCGGTCCCGACGAAGTCTTCGTGCGGTGGTTCGGGGCAGCAGCCGGCTCTGTGCTGCAGGGGGGCTCCGCCGGCATTTCGGTCTTAGCCGGAAAGCCCCCGCAGCTCCGCTCCCTCCTGCATCTCGGTGGCGTCCTCAAACATGGCCGCCAGGGGACTCCGGTAAGATGGCCGCCGAATCTCATTCAAGTCTCGGCAACGAGATCTCTTCTCCCGAGATCTTGTCCTGCCGAGACTTGAATGAGATTCGGCGGCCATCTTACCGGAGTCCCCTGGCGGCCATGATTGAGGACGCCACCGAGATGCAGGAGGGAGCGGAGCTGCGGGGGGCTTTCCGGCTAAGACCGAAATGCCGGCGGAGCCCCCCTGCAGCAGAGCCGGCTGCTGCCCCGGAACCACCGTACGAAAGACTTCGTCGGGACCGCCACCGGAGGCCCCCGGCGGCCATGTATCAGGAGGCCGCAGCAGCGGAGCTGCGGGGGGCTATCCGGCTAAGAGGGAAATGCCGGCGGAGCCCCCCACGCAGCACAGAGCCCCGCTGCTGGCCAGACACCACAGGAAGGCTGCCGCCGCCACCGGGACCGCCGCCGCCACCGGATTTTTTGGTATGTTGGGACCATAAGGCGCACCCCCATTTTCCCCCAAATTTTTTGGGGAAAAAAGTGCGTCTTATGGTCCAAAAAATACGGTAATTATTTTTGCATCAGTTTATTCCGCGAGCTATAACTTTTTTATTTTTTCGCTGATCATGCTGTATAGCGGCTTGTTTTTTGCGGGACAAGATGACGTTTTCAGCGGTACCATGATTATTTATATCTGACTTTTTGATTGCGTGTTATTGCACTTTTTCCAAGCGGTATGATGATACCGCTTGGAAAAAGTATAATTTACTACTTTTTTGTGGTTTTTTTTACGGCTTTCACTGAAGGGGTTAACTAGGGTTACGCTTTTATAGATAGGATTTTTACGGACGTGGCGATACCAAACATGTGTATTTTTTTGTTTTTTATTTTTTTTTATTACATAAAAATGTGTATTTTTTAGAGGATTTTTTAAATTATTTTTTTAATATTTTTTTTTACAGTTTTTTAAAAAATTTTATTTTTTTTAACTTGTCCCTTTATGGGACTTTCACTTTTTTTACTTTTTATTGCAGTTACAATGCATTGCAATGCTACAGCATTGCAATGCATTGTACCTATGGGGAAAGCTGCTGTGAGCATGATCACAGGAGCTTTCCGTAGCTAGATGACCCGGAGATTGTCATGACAACCCCCGGGTCATCAAGGCAGAGATCGGGCCCTGCAAATATATTGCAGGGCGCCGATCTGAGGCAGAGGGAGCTCCCGACCCTCTGCCTCCCCCCCGAGCGCTGCGATCGCGCTCGATCGCAGCAGTCAGGGGGTTAACAGCCAGGGGCAGTGGGGGCTCCGCTCCTGGCTGTCAGTGCAGGAAGCCTGGCCACTGCAGAGCCGGCTCCTGCACTGATCGCGCTGGAGAAGCTGAAATTTCAGCTTCTCCTGCGCGATCGCTGCAGTGTTTGGTCAGTCAGATTGACTGACCAAGCACAGCGCTGCAGGTGCGGGGACCGACGGTAAAGGTCCCCGCACCGCTTGCCGTGCCTGTCAGCTGTCTGTGACAGCTGTCGGCACTGATCTACCACTGCGTGTTTACACGCAGTGGTAGATCAAAGGCATGACGTGCACAGTCCGTCCTGGTGCCGGAACTGACACCCGGCCATGACGGACTGTGCACGTCATTGGACATTAAGGGGTTAAAGAAAAAACTCTGATTTATCCATACTGGGAAGTTGTGCAGAACATACAACAATTGTGGCATCCAGATCATTTTGACCAGGTTAGCACGGCCCACAACTGACAACGGTAGCTTAGACCAGGCGCCTAGTTTACCTCTAAATTTACTTAAAGGGAATCTGTCACCCCATTTTAGCCATATCAGCTAAAGATATGACTGAATAGTGCGTCCCATAAGCAAGCTATCGGTATGTAGCTTATATCCTGATACCCCCGTTTTGATAGCAAAATACCTTTGTAAAGTTCGGATTCTTTTCAGTAAATCAGGGCGGTCCGGTCCGGAGGGCGGCGTTTTCTCTCTTCTCTCCCCCCCACCGCTCATCATCTCTTGCGTATGGCCGTCTGTGAATCGCACAGATGGCGTTCTGCTTCCCGCGATTGCGCTTTTCAAATTCCACCCCGCGCATGCGCAGTGTGCTTTGCCCAACAGTGGGCAAAGCATAAAATCATTACAGCGAATGCGCAACTATTGTCATTCACTTTCCTTGCCCAGGAATTCGTCCAAGGCAAGCAGTCATTTCCAGGGCAAGGAAAGAGTTGCGCATGCGCTGTAATGAGCACAACATTTAAGGGATAGTACAGTAAGGCATTTGCTAATGGGTTGGGAGGTGTGATGCCTCCTAAAGATAAGCCAAGATAACTAAGAAAAGAGTTCCCACTGCCTCTCCATTTGTAAGAAAATGCTAGTTCGATTTCCTTGGCTTATCTTTAGGAGGCATCACACATCCCACCTCATTAACAAATATCCTACTGCACTATCCCTTAAATGTTGTGCCTTTTTCTTATTATTCTATTTGTAATCTTGCCTGAAGAAGGAGCCCCTGTGCTCTGAAAGCTTGCAAACATATTTTCTGGTTAGCCAATAAAGGTATCACTCTAAGAATACTCTTGTTATCATTGGGCGGAAAAGTAATCACATTGATTTTTCTGGCTAACACGGTACCACAATATAATTTATTATTGTACATCAAGAAAAAAGCTAAAAATAAATGCATGTTTGCCCATACACACTTCTTTGAGGAGGGGGAGAAGGCAGGACACTTACTAGCTGTGATAGCAAGGGCTCAGATGGGGAGTTCTTTTATTGGTGCTTTGAAGGACAGGGAAGGAGTGGTAGTAAACCAGACTGACGAGATCTCGAACACTCTGCTAGAATTTTATAAAGATCTGTATACATCCAAACTGCAATTTAATACAGAACAGATCTTATCCTACTTGAGGGAAATAAACTACCAACATTCAGAGGTAAAGATCAAGAATTTTTAAATAGACCACTACACCTGGAATTACAAATGGCAGTAGCCTCTATGGTTAATAACAAATTGTCAGGACTAGACAGGCTTCCCACAGAAATATATAAGAAATATTGGAAATATTCTAGTTCCCCACTTGCTGACTGCCTTCGAGGAGGCGGTGAGGGGGGAACCCTACCCCATTCATTGCAAGAGGCGGTGATAGTAGTCATACTTAAGCCAAATAAAGACCCATTAATTCCTGACTCATACAGACCCATATCTTTATTGTCAACTGATGTTAAAATTATTGCAAAGGTTCTGGCATCTAGATTGAATACAGTAATTTCTACAGTTATCCATACTGACCAGTCAGGTTTCATGCCTGCTAGATCCACAGCTGTTAATATCCGGAGTTTGGTTCTTAATCTTCAATTGCCGGTGGATGGTCATGGGGATAGACCTGTATGTTCTCTAGACGCCACTAAGGCGTTCAATTCTGTTGAGTGACAATATTTATGGGTGGTGTTGGAAAAGTTTGGTATAGGACCTAGGTTTATTTCATGGGTTAAATTGCTGTATGGTAGGCCAATGGCTAGAATACGGGTAAATGGACACCTCCCCGGATTTTGAACTGAGTAGAGGTCATAGGCAGTGCCCGTTGTCCCTCCCTGCTCTTTGCTCTGGCCATTAAACCCCTGGCATCGGTTATCAGGGAGCATCCAGGAATAGTTGGGTTTCGTAGAGGGAATAGTAAAGATAAGGTCTCGTTAATACACTGATGACACTTTATTATTTCTGACTAAAACTTCTGAGTCCCTTCCTATAGCAATGGAAATGATAGAAACATTTGGAAAATACTCTGGTCTGAAGATAAATTGGAGCAAATCAGTTATACTTCCATTGGATAATACAGATGAGAATGCTTCCCACTACAGTCATGGCCAAAAGTTTTGAGAATGACACAAAGACGGATTTTGGTAAGAACTTACCTGTAAAATCCTTTTCAGCGAAGGAAGGAAGAGAGACACAGTATTCATTACTGATGGGTAGGCGGAGCCCAGATAGGATTGACACCTCAGATTAAAAAGAGTGTTGACCGGCCCCTCCAGCACGGGCTCCTCCTACTCAGCTTTCTTCAGTCGTACCCAAGCTTAAAGAAGAGCAAGATCACCAGCGGAGCAACATAACCCCTTCTGAAGGACTTCAGAGAAAAACACAATAGTACAGGTTATGCATGCATTTGGCAAAACATCACACAGTTCCAGGTACTACTCACTGGACCTGACCACTGCGATGAGCTGGTAATGCTGGAACAGAGCCGTAGCGCGTCGACCTCAGCCCAGATAAACGCTATCAGAGAAGGGTCACGCCGCATCTGTAAATACAACAACACACTTCTGCCATGGGAGGGAGCTGTGTCTCTCTTCCTTCCTTCGCTGAAAAGGATTTTACAGGTAAGTTCTTACCAAAATCCGTCTTTCAGCTGCAGAGGGAAGGAAGAGAGCCACAGTATTCATTACTGATGGGACGTCCCAAAGCAGTTCAAAAATAAGGGTGGGAAAAAAACCAACAAAAGGCAGAAACCCAACAACCTAGATAAAAGCGCAAACAGGCGCCAAATACAAGTTTAACTAGTACTTTAAACTACCGCTGCCTGCAGGACTCTACGTCCTAAGGCCGCATCAGCGGAAGCACTAACGTCCACCTTATAAAACTTTGTAAATGTGTGGACAGAAACGCCAGGTCGCCGCTCGGCAGAGCCGAGCTGCCGAAGCCCCTTGACAAAAGGCCCACGATGAAGATACACAGCCAATGTGGAGAGAGCTCGAACCTTAATCTGGCAAGGTTCGCCTTTGAGTCGGTAAGCTTCCAAAATGGCCGACCGAATCCAACGAGCTATAGAGTCCTTGGAAGCTCGTTGACCACGCCTGCGACCTGCAGGAATTACAAACAGAGAATCTGACTTCCGAAAACTCGAGTAATAGGCAGATAGAACTTCAAGGCCCGCACCAAATCCAATGTGTGCAAGGCCCGTTCCTTTGCCTTCCTCGGGCCCGGGCAAAGCGAGGGCAACACAATATCCTGGTTAACATGAAAATGCGACACCACCTTAGGTAGAAAGTCGCCCCGTGTGCGAAGCACTACTTGATCAGAGTAAAACTCCAGGAAAGGAGGCGAGCAGGGAAAAGCCGCCAACTCAGAAACTCTTCTCAAAGAGGTTACCGCCACTAAGAAGACAACCTTCCAAGAAAGTAGAGAAAGGCTAGCATAAATCATAGCCTCAAAAGGCACATGTTGAAGAGCCTCCAAGACAAGGTTGAGCCGCCATGGAGACACAGGCGCCTTCCGCGGCGGAAACTGACGGGTTACTCCGCGAAAAAAAGGGGAACGCACGTCACTACGGGAGGCGATAGCCCTCCGAAACAGCAAGGACAGAGTAGAAACCTGACCTTTCAGGGTGCTCACTGCCAAACCTTTGTCCAGCCCATGCTGTAGACAAATTGGGAATGGAAAAAACCCTCGGTTCCTTGAAGAACCCGAACACCACGAAAAGAAGACTTCCCAAGTCTTGTGATAAATCCTAGTAGTAGCCGAACTACTGGCAGCTCGCAGAGTGACAATGACTTTGCTGAAAAACCTCTAAGGGTCAATACTTCGGTCTCAAGAGCCACGCCGTCAAACGCAGAGACTTCAAGTCCGGATGACGGCCGGGACCCTGGGTTAACAGGTCCGGGCGAAGAGGAAGTGGGAATGGCGGCGCCACCAAAAGCGACACTAGTGTCGAGAGCCACGTCCTCCTTGGCCAATCTGGGGCTATCAAAATAGCCGGAATTCTCTCCAGTCCGATCCGACTCAGCACCAGAGGGAGTAAGGATATCGGCGGAAACACATAGACTAGCTCAAAATGGTCCCACGGATCCACCAGAGCGTCTACCGCCACAGCCTTCGGGTCCTTGTACCTGGACATGAAGGTCGGTAGTTTGGTATTGAACCTGGACGCCATCAAGTCCACTTGGTGAGTTCCCCAACGGGAGCACAGCAGTGCAAAAATCTTCGGATGAAGACTCCATTCTCCGGGATCCATCTTCTCGTGACTGAGGAAGTCCGCCGTGGTATTCCGGACTCCTGGAATGTGAATAGCAGAGATGGCTGGAAACCTGGTCTCGGCCCATATCAGGATCCGAGACACCTCCATCAAGAGCCTGGAACTCCTCGTCCCGCCTTGGTGGTTGATATACGCGACCGCCGTCGCGTTGTCTGTCTGCCTCCAACACTGGACGGTCCTTTTGAGCGGTCTGTCAGTCCGAGTGCAAAGAAAAAAATTTTGCCCTCAATTCCAGGATGTTGATCGGTAGAACCGACTCTTCCGATGACCATACTCCCTGGATCCAAAGATCGTTCCAGACACCTCCCCCCCAGCCCGTCAGGCTGGCATTGGTGGTTATGACCGACCACTTCGGAGGGAGGAAAGACTTTCCCAGGGATAACGCTCCTGGACGTAACCACCATCCTAGGGATTCTCGCACCCTGTGAGAGATGGTGACGCTGCAATCCAGTGAAACTTGCGATCGATCCCACGACTCAGGATGAGCTTTTGGAGAGCTCTGGAATGAAAATGGGCAAACGGAAGTGCCTCCATGGTCAAACCCAGAAGGCGCATACCTTCCGAAGGGACATTGCTGTCGCAGACTTCATAATCTGTACATGTCGGAAAAGACATGCCTGCTTGTCTGGAGGTAGGGACACCACCGCCCGTACCGTGTCGAAATGCATCCCCAAAAACAGGATTGACTGCGACGATTCCAGAGACAACTTCCCCAATTGACCAGTCACCCGAAATCCTCCAGGAGCTGAAGGGATAGATTGCGAGCCGTCACTGCCTCCTCCTTTGAGGATGCCACAATCGAAAGGTCGTCCAGGTAGGGGCGAATCGTAAGTCCCCGTCTTCAAAAAAATTCCATGAGATTTAGGCGCCAGAATCGTTGTAAAAATTCTGGGCGTTAAGGCCAAGCCGAATGGCCGAGCCACAACCTGGTAATGGTTGATCTATGGCAAAAACGAAGGAAGCGCTGGTGAGCTCTTCCGACGGGAACATGCAAATAAGCGTCGCGAATGTCGATTGACCAAAAAGTCGCTCTGCGACAGGACTGCCATAACAGAGCGAAGCGACTCCATGCGGAATTTTCGGGTGTGGACAAGCCGATTCAATCTTTCCAGAATAGGGCGAAATTTGTCCTCCTTTTTTGGGGACTACCAAGAGGTTGAATAAAAGATCCTCTTCCCCGGTCCTCTGCGGAACCGGTATCACCACACCCTTCTGCAGAAGGGAATCGACCTCTCGCAGTAGAGAGGTAAATAGTTCGGCTTTGACGGAATGCGAGATTGGCAAAAAAACTGTCCGGGGGTCGAGAAAGAAACTCTATGAAGTAGCCTGCCAACACAACCTGTGTCACCCAGGCGTCCGACACACGGGAAACCCAAGTCGGTTTAAATTGGAGTAAACGACCCCCCCACTCGAGGGCGCTCGAGTGAGATTCAGATGTCAGTCCGCCTTAGCGAATTTTTTGCCAGCTTCTGTCTTAACAGAAGATCTGTTTCCAGGGTATGCGGAATTTCTGAGAATTCCCCTTTTTTTTTTTTTTTAAAAAAAAGAGAGAGACGACCCAAACCCCCAGAGGGTTGGCTGGATCATCCCTTGAACCGAAAGGACCGCCATAACTATCGGCACTAGTCCTGCCAGACGCAGAAGTCATAGCTCTGGCTGTGGTAAAAGCTGTTTCTTTTGCCTTGGCAATCATCTCCGTGAGGTCAGATTCAAATAGCTGACCACTTTGTAAGCTAAAGATAGCAAACCCTGCTTGGAAAACCGCGTTCCACCGTCCAAGTCACAGTGCTCTTCTGACTGTGACTGCCGAGGATTGCGCCCGGGATAGCAGTGACGCATTATCCTTCAACTTGAAAAGGCCATCTACCTCGATAAGGGGATCCATCTTGCCACGCCGTCCTTAGACGGTCCAACCGGCTCAGGGGAACTTAACAAGTACACCTAGATCCTTAATACCGAATCTATGATCCACGGCCTTGCAGATGGATTGTTGCCATCTCCGTTTTTCTGTCCAGCGTGTCCTGCAGACTCGCCTTCCCTTTACCAGGAAGATTTGCTAAGCTGGGATAAAGGAACATTCACTTCAGGAGAAGGGATCCAATTAACAAACAACTCCGTAGAAAAACGGATACAGTTTGTAAAGCCGTCGCCCCATGCGACTCCTGAAAAATCCGGGCCGACTTACCAGGACATCTAGTTACCTCCTCCGGTAACTGTAACGCCCTCATCTCCAATAGAGATATTAGTACGGCCCATGAGAGAGGCAGTGTCCCTGCCGATCCTCCTTGTCCGAATTGGACTTCTTCGCTAAGCGAGAAGGAAGGCACCGATTTGTGTCGCTTCCTTGAGAGGATCTAGCTGACACTCCATAACCTAAAAGGTCAGACAGGCCATCAACAGAAACTAGCGAAGGCCTCCATTTTGACACCACTGGAACCTCCGACAGCCGTGCATGAGTCGAGGTCTGCGTGTCAGATACGCGAGGCTGATCCGTAGCGGATCTGGGAGACGGTCTCTGACATGCTCTTGCACAGTACATGGCAGTTTAAACCTGTCAGTAACCAGAACAGTGTTTCTTAAAGAAAAAACAAACGCTGAAGGGTTAAAGCTCTAAAAGAGAGAGCTACCCCAGCCGTCCCCCATTAAGAGTTAACCGCCTAAGAATGGGTTAAAGTAGCAGACTCCCCACAACCTTGATAATGAAAAGGGTGTGCGAATCTCAAGCACCTCTTATAAGGTCGCAGCTGCAGGACAGCTATGCCACACTATACAGAAAACGTTCCACAAGATTGCTAAAAAATTGCGCTGTTTTGTATAACGCAAAGACCGCCAAAGTCATTAAGGGGATCGCTAACCGCTTATGCGATGCTAATGAGATCGCCCAGATTGGCAGTTACTAGCGACATTGAAAATAATCACACAAACGATCGCATTAGTATGCGTCGTTATCAGGATCGTTAGCGGGAACGTATAGTGGCAGTATTAATGTCGCAGACTCCCCACAACCTCTTTATTAATATTGAAAGAGTGTGCGAGCCCCTTATGCGATAACAGCCGCAGGACAGCTCAATCTGTCACTCAGTAGTGCCCCAGACGGCGCCCGTGCTGTGGAGGTGAAGGGGTTAAGCTTCTGCCCGCGGGCTAGAAGCGACTCACCCAGCTGGTCACGGTTCTGGCCGGGAGGGGAGGGGAACGATCCAGGGATCTTTCAGCCTGCATCTGATCAGCAATGGCCGCCGCGCTCTGCCTCCGTGTGCTCCATGTAGAGGAGCCGGAAATGGAGGCTGCAGTAAAGCGCGCGCGCTCAGAGCGGCGCGAAATTCAAATAAAAAAGCGCGTACTCCTCTCTCCCGCTCTCTATGTCCTGCAGGCATCCACCTGCGGACAAAAAAACACAGTCACCGGCATGTATATTGTAACAGCAACTGCCGCAGCATTCGCTGAAAACACTCACACAATCAATAAAAATGTGGAGTACTCACCAGTCGAAAGCGCCACAGGGACCACCAGGGATTTCTGGCGCGTGCCCATGCTTCCCCCCAGGGTGGGGATCGCAGTGACCCCTGCAGCGCGGTTTGCTCCCCGCCAGGGAAGCCATCCTCATCCCCCGGGCCGGCAGGGTTCTGCAGGGACCACCATATAGGGTAATACAGATCCGCCAAGGGAGAGGTTGGGGTCTAGCAGCGCTGAGACCCCTGAGACCTCTAGACCACATTAGGTGATCCAAGTCTCTTGTCCGATAGAAAATAATAAAATCTTCTGAGGAGCTGCTTCCAGCAGCGACCATCCTCTGGGACCTCAAATTTTAGACTGAAGAAAGCTGAGTAGGAGGAGCCCGTGCTGAAGGGGCTGGTCAACACTCTTTTTAATCTGAGGTGTCAATCCTATCTGGGCTCCGCCTACCCATCAGTAATGAATACTGTGGCTCTCTTCCTTCCCTCTGCAGCTGAAATTATATTTTCACATGATCTGCTGCCCTCTGGTTTTTATGTGTGTTTGACAGATGTTTTTATCACAGACAGAAATATAATTGCAAACATATGAGTAACAAAAGCTTATATTGACAGTTAATGAGTTAATGCAGCAAGTCAATATTTGAAGTGTTGACCCTTCTTCTTCAGGACCTCTGCAATTCTCCCTGGCATGCTCTCAATCAACTTCTGGACCAAATCCTGACTGATAGCAGTCCATTCTTGCACAATCAATGCTTTCATTTTGTCAGAATTTTTAGGTTTTTGTTTGTCCACCCGTCTCTTGATGATTGACCACAAGTTCTCAATGGGATTAAGATCTGGGGAGTTTCCAGGCCATAGACCCAAAATCTCTATGTTTTGTTCCCTGAGCCATTTAGTTATCACCTTTGCTTTATGGCAAGGTGCTCCATCATGCTGGAAAAGGCATTGTTGATCGCCAAACTGCTCTTGGAGGGTTGGGAGAAGTTGCTCTTGGAGGACATTCTGGTACCATTCTTTATTCATGACTGTGTTTTTAGGCAAGACTGTGAGAGAGCCAATTCCCTTGGCTGAGAAGCAACCCCACACATGAATGGTTTCAGGATGCTTAACAGTTGGCATGAGACAAGACTGGTGGTAGCGCTCACCTTGTCTTCTCCGAATGAGGCGTTTTCCTGATGTCCCAAACAATCGAAAAGGGGATTCATCAGAGAAAATAACTTCACCCCAGTCCTCAGCAGTCCACTGCCTGTACCTTTTTCAGAATATCAGTCTGTCCATGATGTTTTTTCTGGAGAGAAGTGGCTTCTTTGCTGCCCTCCTTGAGACCAGGCCTTGCTCTAAGAGTCTCCGCCTCACAGTGCGTGCAGATGCACTCACACCTGCCTGCTGCCATTCCTGAGCAAGCTCTGCACTGCTGGTAGCCCGATCCCGCAGCTGAAACACTTTTAAGAGATGGTCCTGGCGCTTGCTGGTCTTTCTTGGGCGCCCTGGAGCCTTTTTGACAACAATGGAACCTCTCTCCTTGAAGTTCTTGATGATGCGATAGATTGTTGACTGAGGTGCAATCTTTCTAGCTGCGATATTCTTCCCTGTTAGGCCATTTTTGTGCATTGCAATGATGACTGCACGTGTTTCTTTAGAGATAACCATGGTTAACAGAAGAGAAACAATGATGCCAAGCACCAGCCTCCTTTTAAAGTGTCCAGTGGTGTCATTCTTACTTAATCATGACAGATTGATCTCCAGCCATGTCCTCATCAACACCCACACCTGTGTTAATGGAGCAATCACTGAAAAGAGGTTAGCTGGTCCTTTTAAGGCAGGGCTGCAATGATGTTGAAATGTGTTTTGGGGGATAAAGTTCATTTTCTAGCCAAATATTGACTTTGCAAGTAATTGCTGTTAAGCTGATCACTCTTTATAACATTCTGGAGTATATGCAAATTGCCATTAGAAAAAGTGAAGCAGTAGACTTTGTAAAAATTAATATTTGTGTCATTCTCAAAACTTTTGTCCATGACTGTACATTAACTCGGCTTTACAAGTGGTATTGGAGTTTACATATTTAGGCATCAATATATCGGCAAAAATAAAGGACTATGAGAGGTTGAATCTTGATCCAGTCTTAAAGGGAATCTGTCACCCCATTTTAGCCATATCAGCTAAAGATATGACTGAATAGTGCGTCCCATAAGCAAGTTATCGGTATGTAGCTTATATCCTGATACCCCCGTTTTGATAGCAAAATACCTTTGTAAAGTTCGGATTCTTTTCTGTAAATCAGGGCGGTCCGGTCCGGTTAGCCAATAAAGGTATCACTCTAAGAATACTCTTGTCATCATTGGGCGGAAAAGTATTCACATAGCTTTTTCCTTGATATGTGTGGTATACGCTTCTTGAGCCACTCCACCCTCCATCAGGTTCTGTTATACACCGGTTAGTACAAAGTTCTCTTCTGCAGATCTAACTCTATCCCGTTAAAACTCCCCGAATGTTTTGTCTTAGTTTTTGATCTGTTAATGACCTGTATTAAGACTCCTTGTAAGCACATTTTCATGGCATCCCATAATGTGTTTTGCGACACTCATTTGTAGTTTTCCTTAAAGGGAATCTGTCACCCCATTTTTCGTATATAAGCTGAAGCCACCGCCATCAGGGGCTTATCTACAGCAGTCTGCAATGCTGTAGATAAGCCCCCCGATATAACCTGAAAGATAAGAAAAACGAGTTATATTACACTTACCTGGGGAATCCGTCGCAAGTCTGGGTCCGTCACCTCCCATCTCCTAGCAATGACGTTCTCCTCCTTGCTACTGGTAAGCTCCTGCGCAGGCGTACTGATCTGCCCTGTTGAGGGCAAAGCAAAGTACTGCAGTGTGCAGGAGCCGGGAAAGGTTAGAGAGGTCCAGCGCCTGCACACTGCAGTACTTTGCTCTGCCTTCAAAAGGGCAGATCAGTACGCCTGCGCAGGAGCGCGACAGAAGCAAGGAGGAGGACGTCATCGCTAGAAGATGGGAGGCGCCACACCCCGACCTGCGACGCCCATCGGACCGGACCGCATCGGACCCCTCCTCGGGTGAGAATAATAGAACTCGTTTTTCTTCTCTTTCAGGTTACATCGGGGACTTATCTACAGCATTACAAAATGCTGTAGATAAGCCCCTGATGGCGGTGGCTTCAGCTTATATACGAAAAATGGGGTGACAGATTCCCTTTAAAATAATGTTATAAGGTAAATGTGATCAGCGGGATATCTATAATTTTAAGCCAGAAGGGATTCATGGCCCACATAGTCAGAGAATCCAGTGGCCTGGGTGAAAAACAAAGAGTAGTCAGAAAGAGTGAATGATCTGATAGCGCTCTGGGTACATATTCCACTGTTCTTACCAAGGGAGAAATATGTTCTGTGCCCAATACCATATCAATATGCGATAATGTTTTATGTGTCGTAGAATAGCAAGAAAATTGTCTAGTGTTAGGATATTTGAGACGCCATATGTCCGCTAATGATAGTTCTGATAGTATTTCTACAAACTTAGTTATGGGGGCAGTTTTTATAGCAGTGTCTTAAGGTAAGGTATCTTATTCATTAGTGAAGCAATATTTTTCAAAGTAATATTGTTATATGGAAGCGGCCACAAGTAGAATTTCCTTTGTGAATATTTTACAGTGGATGCCCACAAATCTGCCTTCTCCATCTATCTTGGAATCAATTAATTCAAAAGGGATAGTCCTATGTACTAGGATGCTTACCCCCTTGAATATATGGAGAAGGTACTGTAGATGGAAGCTGTGGCCTATCCATGAATATTTCATGCCCACAACACTGTTTTCCCAAAGTGCGTTTCCTGCAGACACACCACTGCAGGCAGGTGGTCCCGGATATATTCCATGACTGCCGCTCTCTTTAACCCCTTCATGACCCAGCCTATTTTGACCTTAAAGACCTTGCCATTTTTTGCAATTCTGACCAGTGTCCCTTTATGAGGTAATAACTCAGGAACACTTCAACGGATCCTAGCGATTCTGAGATTTTTTTTCGTGACATATTGGGCTTCATGTTAGTGGTAAATTTAGGTCGATAATTTTTGCATTTATTTGTGAAAAAAATGGAAATTTGGCGAAAAATTCGCAATTTTCAAATATTTTTATTCTGTTAAACCAGAGAGTTATGTGACACAAAATAGTTAATAAATAACATTTCCCACATGTCTACTTTACATCAGCACACTTTTGGAAACAAATTTTTTTTTTGTTAGGAAGTTATAAGGGTTAAAAGTTGACCAGCGATTTCTCATTTTTACAAAAAAATTTACAAAACCATTTTTTTTTACGGACCACCTCACATTTGAAGTCACTGAGGGGTCTATATGGCAGAAAATACCCAAAAGTGACACCATTATAAAAACTGCACCCCTCAAGCTACTCAAAACTACATTCAAGAACATTATTAACCCTTCAGGTGCTTCACAGGAACTAAAGCAACGTGGAGGGAAAAAATGGACATTTTAATTTTTCCAACAAAAATTTTCTTTTAGCATCAATTTTTTCATTTTTACATGGGCAACAGGATAAAATGGATCCTAAAATTTGTTGGGCAATTTCTCCTGAGTACACAGATACCTCATATGTGGTCATAAACTACTGTTTTGGCGCACGGCAGGGCTCAGAAGGGAAGGAGCGCCATTTGTCTTTTTGAATGGGAAATATGCTAGAATATTTAGCGGTTGCCATGTCGCATTTGGAGAGTCTCTGTGTGCCTAAACATTGGAGCTCCCCCACAAGTGACTCCATTTTGGAAACTAGACCCCCCCAAGGAACTCATGTAGATGCATAGTGAGCACTTTGAACCCCCAGGTGTTTCACAAATTGATCAGTAAAAAAAAGAAAGTACTTTTTTTTCACAAAAATTTTCTTTTAGTCTCAGTTTTTTCATTTTCAAATGGGCAACAGGATAAAATGGATCCTAAAATTTGTTGGGCAATTTCTCTGAGTACACAGATACCTCATATGTGGTCATAAACCACTGTTTGGGCGCACGGCAGGGCTCAGAAGGGAAGGAAAGCCATTTGACTTTTTGAATGGAAAATATGCTGGAATATTTAGCAGTTGCCATGTCGCATTTGGAGAGTCCCTGTGTGCCTAAACAGTGAAAACCCCCCACATGTGACAACATTTTGGAAACTAGACCCCTTATGGAACTTATCTAGATGTGTTGTGAGCACTCTGAACCCACAAGTGCTTCACAGAAGTTTATAACGTAGAGCAGTGAAAATAAAAAAATCAGTTTTTTCCTCAAAAATGATTTTTTAGCCCACTATTTTTTTATTTTCACAAGGGTAACAGGAGAAATTGGACCACAAAAGTTGTTGTGCAATTTGTCCTGAGTACACCAATACCCCATATGTGGGGGGGAACCACTGTTTTGTTTTGGCGATTGGGAGAGCTCAGAAGGCAAGGAGCGCCATTTTGGAATGCAGACTTGATGGAATGGTCTGCAGGCGTCATGTTACGTTTGCAGAGCCCATGATGTGCCTAAACAGTAGAAACCCCCCCCCAAGTGACCCCATTTTGGAAACTAGATCCCCCAAGGAACTCCTCTAGATGTGTGAGCCCTTTGAATCTCCAAGTTCTTCACAGAAGTTTATAACGCAGAGCCGTGAAAATAAAAAATCTTTTTTTTTTCCCACAAACATGATCTTTTTGTCACGCTGTTACTGCATACAGGAGGTCTGGGGTCTATGCTGACCCTAAGCTGGGGTCCTGACTAATCCCTCTACCTGGAGGTACTGTTGATGGTACAGAGGTCCAGGCCGCCAGCGTAATCCCTACCTCCTGAGGATCCCTGAACCTCAGTGATCCAGTCCTGAGAAGGACCCTGATCACAACACCGGGGACTGGTAGGTATATGCCTAAACACAGTAATAAACGAACGAGACAGTACAAGGGGTAAACTAAAATCCACCTTGCATACAAAAGTCATACCACAGGAAACAGAGGGGACACCAACGGGTACGGAGATAAATGATAAAGCGAGGAGGGGAAAAAAGACCACACAGGTACTCTTAACTTCAGCCTTCACCATACAACGATCCGCTCTGCTGGTCTGCATGAATGCTTTCACCGACACTTACCCAGCAGACAGGCAGGTATTTGAAGGAAACCAATTACCACAACATTAATTGCAGCTGAGCGAGGCTGGTCTAGTCCAGCACAGAGAGAGGAAGAATTAACTCCCTCTCTGCCGAAAAACACCCAGCACCAGAAACTCAGCTGTGAGAAGTCAGGGTGTGCAATCGCGACGATCTTCGCAGCGACACACCCGTGACAGTACCCCCCCTTCTACGAGGGCCTCCGGACCCTCAGGGCCGGGTTTATCTGGGTGAGTAGTGTGGAAGGCCCAAACCAATCGGTCTGCGTTAATATCCGACGCAGAAACCCACGTCCTCTCCTCAGGACCATACCCCCTCCAATGAACAAGGTACTGAAGGGACCGGCGATTCAGACGTGAATCGATGACTCTCGACACCTGGAACTCCAAGTTACCATTGACCACCACAGGAGGAGGAGGTAAAGGTGAAGGTATCACCGGCGCCACATACCTCTTAAGCAACGATCTGTGGAACACATTATGAATTTTAAATGTAGGAGGGAGGTCAAGACGGAATGCAACCGG
Organism: Oophaga sylvatica; assembly: GCA_033576555.1. Lineage (NCBI taxonomy): Eukaryota > Metazoa > Chordata > Amphibia > Anura > Dendrobatidae > Oophaga > Oophaga sylvatica. Next base: position 47,982 of record JARQOD010004978.1, read on the forward strand.
ATTAATTATAGCACTGATCTTGTATGGCCCGATGAACCTGGGACCCAGTTTCCAGGAGGGAACCTTAAGTTTTATATTTTTGGTAGACAACCATACCAGATCGTTCACACTTAGGTCCGGACCAGACACTCTCCTCCTATCAGCCATACGTTTGTATCGGTTCCCCATAGTACTCAGATTATTCAGCACTCCTCTCCACACTGAAGCAAGTGACGACGAAAATCGTTCCTCCTCAGGAACCCCAGAAGAGCCCCCCCTATTGAAAGTACAAAACTGGGGGTGAAAACCATATGCCCCAAAAAACGAGGACTTACCAGTGGACTCGCTCCGCCTATTATTTAGAGCAAATTCCGCCAGAGGCAAGAAAGAAGCCCAGTCCTCCTGGTTCTCTGACACAAAACACCGGAGATATGTCTCCAAGCTCTGGTTCAGACGCTCTGTCTGACCATTGGTCTGCGGGTGAAAAGCCGATGAAAATGACAACTGCATCCCCGCCGTGTACAAAATGCTTTCCAGAATTTGGACACAAACTGAGACCCCCGATCCGACACCACATCGGAGGGTACCCCGTGAAGCCTTACAATCTCCCTAATAAACACCTGCGCAAGAGTTTTAGCATTAGGAAGAGCAGGAAGAGCGATAAAATGTGCCATCTTGCTGAACCTGTCCACTACAACGAGTATGACTGTTTTACCCGAAGATGGCGGGAGGTCCGTAATGAAGTCCATAGACAGATGAGTCCACGGACGCTCCGGGATCTTCAAAGGTAAGAGGGTCCCCGACGGACGGGTATGTGGGGTCTTAGAGCGCGCACAAACCTCGCAGGACGCGACAAAAGTTACCACCTCCCTATGTAAGTTAGTGTCATGTGAGCATTGCCACGAAGATCGTCGCGGTTGCACATTTTGACTTCTCACAGCTGAGCTGCTGTTTCTTTGTGTTGGCAGCTAGGGAGTTAATTCTGTCTGTGCTCGGTGCTGGGACTGGGTGCAGTTTCTCCCAGCTGCAATTGATTATTTGTTGATTGGTCTCCTTTAAATTTCTGGTTGTCTGCTTGGGGAGTTGCCAGTGAAACCTTCATGCAGACCACAGATAGGAATGAATCTGTATAGACTTTAGTTGTGAGCTCCTTAGTTGTTCTAAGCTCAACTTGGTTAGAGTTTATTTCCCAGACCATTTATGTTCCTTTGGTGTTTGAGTGTGTATGCAAGCGAGTGTTATCCTGTCTGTCTTATATGTCTAATCTGTGTATTTAGCTAAGATCAGCCCATATCCCTTTGGTGGTAGTCAGGATCCTTCTTAGGACTGATTACAGGGTTCAGGGTCTGATAGGAGACAGGGTTAGGTTGGAGACTTGGACCTCTGAACCATTATCAGTACCTCCAAGGTGAGGGATTAGTTAGGACCCCAGTTTAGGGTCAGGTTAGATCCCGGTCCACCTCTTTCCTGTTTCAGCTCATCAAGTCCTCAAGATTAACCCTGAGTTCAGCAGATATCGTGTCAGGTAAATCTATTCTATACTTACATGCTGATGTTGCTATACTAGTTGTTGTATAGAGTGTTGTTCCTGTATTAATAGTTTACTGACATTGTATACATATCATTAGACAGCGTGACATTTTCACTGGCCATAAAAATTATCTCCAGTTACCATGGATCCAGTAGCCCAGCTGGCTCTGCAGTTGCAGGGATTATCCATGGAGCTGACGGACATTAAGTCCAAAGTTTTGTCTCCCCTGGAGCAAACCAGAGTTGAACCTAAGGTTGCTCTCCCGGACAGGTTCACTGGTGGGCGAGACAAATTTTTCACCTTCCGGGAGGCATGTAAATTGTATTTTCGGCTTCGGCCTCGATCATCAGGGAGTGAGGAGCAGAGAGTGGGAATTGTTATCTCACTTCTGCAAGGGGACCCTCAATCCTGGGCATTTTCCCTTCCTCCGGGATCCCCGGCTCTACTGTCTGTAGATCAATTTTTTACTGCCCTGGGATTGGTATATGATGACCCAGATCGGGTCTCTCTTGCTGAGACAAAATTACGTAAGATACAGCAGGGAGATCGTCCGGCAGAGGAATTTGCTTCTGAGTTTCGTAGATGGGCCACAGATACTCAGTGGAATGACCCAGCTCTTAGGAGCCAGTTTTGTCATGGGCTTTCTGATAAATTAAAAGACTTTTGGCTCAGTATGAGTCTCCTCCTTCTCTGGAGGCTGCTATGGCCTTAGCTATCCGTACTGATAGACGGCTTCGGGAGAGGGGTGAGGTAACCCCACTCCTGTTGTTTCTCCACCTACCACTAAAGTCCCTTATGTTGAGGTTCCCCTTGTCTGTTCGGATGAGCCTATGCAGTTGGGAGGGACATCATTTCGTAGGAGGGGATTGGCGGTACGCCGCAGGACTAGAAGATGTTTTTTCTGCGGGAAAGAGGGACATTTTGTTGGAGAATGTCCATCCCGTGCCTTGTTGAGCCAAAAGTCGCCGGAAAACTGTTAATCCCAGGTTGTGTGGTGGACGACAACCTGGGAGTATGTATTTCATCAGCCAGTTCTTCTCAGTTCCTTGTACCAGTGGAGGTGGTAGTTGGTACGAGAGTGGAGAGATTGTCTGTTCTTCTTGATAGTGGTTCCGGGGCTAATCTGGTTGACGCTCAGTTTGCTCAGGCTCAAGGTATGCATCTGAGTGTATTGGTCAAACCGATCCCTATATTCTCCATTGACGCCAGGCCTCTCGGGCAAGGTAGCTTTGTTCATGAGGTTCATAACATTGACCTTCGGGTAGGGGCAATACATAGGGAACAATTATCTTGTTATGTGTTGGAGGGTCTACCTACTCCCATTGTGTTGGGACTTCCTTGGTTGGTTAAACATAACCCTGTGATTAATTGGCAGTCCAGAGAAATAAGCCAATGGGGTGAGTTTTGCAAAAGCAACTGCATGAACACAGTCATCAGTGCGGTCGTGCCTAGTACATTGCCTCCTTTTTTGGAGGATTTTGGGGATGTTTTCTCTGAGGAGGGGTGTCAGGAGTTGCCTCCTCATCGCGTGTATACTGCTCTATTAA